>JANFOE010002222.1:0-80000 GCA_025667525.1 Glebionis coronaria
GATCACTGTGTTGATGCAACCATAACCTGATAATACCCCATCGATGTCAAATATTTTTGAATCTAAATGGGATTATAAGGTACACATGATGGGCTGAACCAAACATTTTTGGAGCACAACGTTCAATTTTATTATAAGGGATTATTTGTCAAATGGGATTACAAAAAGTACTGTATTTCAATAGTAATATATTTGCATAAAATGTTTTTTGGAGAGTTTTAGGCACTGAAAACACTTTGGTTGATTTTCGACCTATTCCTTTGTTAGCACATTTTTCATTTACATGTTTCAACGATTAGTTATAGAAAAATAACCTGAACCAACATAAGTAAATGGATGGAAACTGCAATTTAGATATAACAAAAAACTGAGTGAGGAATAAAACATTGAATATACCCTGTATTTAATATGAAAGACAGTCCAATCGATGTACCGCAATAGATAGGCGAGCACTAGAATATGGAGTCTTTAATGTTTTATTGAGAATGTCAGCTGGAGCAATAACATCAATGTCATCTCCATACTCTATTGATCCAAACACAACAAGAGCTTCTGATTTTCTCCTAAGGTACGACACCATGGTGCCACTTTCATTCGGTAAATTTATAAGAGAATATTCTTCTCATTAAAAATGATATAAAAATAGAATTTAGAGAAGAGATTTTAAACCAGGTCTGCTTTCGAGAGGCAACGAACTCTCCATATGCCTAATTTCGGGAGGTAACGTCTCTACGTGATGCTTAAATCTAAGTAATTGTCTAATTAAGCATAATTGAATAGTATCTCCCACTTACTTTAAGAGACCCATGATTATGAGACAATACAAATAGTGCCCGATGATGGCAAAGGAAAGCCACTCCTCGTCATCTAGAATGTGTTGTTAAGTAACAATAAGAAAAGATGTCTACATAATATGCAACATGCTAATAATAGTGTGCGCATTTATAATGACTAATGAGCTTTATAAATTTACAGCCGCTTTACCTACAGATACATGTCACCTACAAGAAAACGTTTTGTGTTATATGTGAAGGACGAGGGGGGACACCAAGAGTTGGTTTCAGAAAAGTAGTCCAAATCTTCAAGGCTTCATCGATTTGTTCAGGGGAACAACTTTGTTCAATATAATATTTCATGAGTTGATACAGGTCTTCATGGATTACCAAATCAGAGGTCACATAACCACTATTAATACAAATCCAAAACACCCACTAAATAGTGATTGTGGCCTGTTCCAGTAACTTTAAAGGGCGGAAGATATCTTGAACTATAGCACCTGGCTATATTTATTTCAATAATTATTATCTCAAAGTTCCCTTAAAAAAACTTATTTCTCTATGCAAATTTAGTTAGTTATTTTATTCCCCACACATTCAGAAAAATAACTTTGTACTCTTCTCCGGAACCGAATCATCGGCAATAATAACTAATAAAACCTTTTAAAACTTGTACTGCTGGCTACTACAAAGAAAGGGAAGCAACGTCTTCTGATCATACATCACGTACAGCTCGACCTGTTTTTGTAGGACATAGGCAGTAAGGTCGACACAGACACTAAACTTTATGATATCGCCTCAATGACGAGACCCGAGTTTTTTGTGTTACAAAAAAGAATACTGATCTAAACTCTTCCTGTGTAGCTTCATGTAATGAAAATCTCTGCAGCCAGAAGTTCAGACACTACTTCAGCAGGAGTAGTATGAACTGGATTAGTTGGAATTACGCACTTATGATCACTCACGATTAACTACGCGACCTGTAAACATAATATGAGAGATTCACAAATCAAATTATTAAACAAAGAGACAAAAAATATGTAAAGTATGCCAGTTTGATAAACTGAAATAAAAGGTTCCCCTTTCTACTTTACAAAAAATAAAGAAACATTAACAACAATCTCCTTTGGTATTCTTTTCTTTTAATAGGCCAACACTCACATACGATAGGAAACATAGATGTGCGTGATATATCAAGACCTTAAGAGTTGGCAAACAGACTGCTAAAGCGATTAATTCAAAAGCAGAGATAATTACCATCGGCAAAGATCTCCACCATCCAAACAACTTTGCTTTTAACAACTAGTTTGTCAATATTATTTGAGTTAAGTTCAATTGAAGCAAAATTGAGAATAGAAAAATTTAGATGAATGGAACACGTGAATTACCTTGTGTAGTTTAATGGCAGGCCATGAAGACGAACCACCGAAATGTTGAAGATGATTGTTGATATACGTTGTTGTATGGATTTTGTTATTTTGTTGTCTAACATAGCTCCATGGCTACTTTTCCAAGTCTCAGTCTACTCAACCAAAAAAGTATATAGCAAATAATCAAAAAATTCCTACCTAAGCACAGTGTTAGGAACTATGGAATTATACCCTGAACCTTTACCCGATCTTGAATCTGCCAAAGAAGTCAGAGAAGAATCATAGAAACATACCTGCTGGATTACACAATCAACACCATCCATGAGACTTTATCCACAATGGCTACACGACAACACCATCAATTAGACTCTATCCACCCAAGACTCACAACAGCAACCAACACCCTTCTTCACAAGTAAATAACCAAAATGAAAACATTATAAAAAGTAGACCTAAAACTTTATCATGCGCCATATGTTAGACTATCTAATTTGAGATGCTATCAAGAAGTATTTCCTCAATCCACTCACCAAAAGTTAGTACAACAACTAAGATTCTTAAAAAAATATTGATATAAAGTTTCAAGCGCAAAAACTAATGTTGACGAAACTATTACAAAATTAAAAAATAATCTCAAACACAATGGTAAAAAGCAAATAGTTATACACATATATTGAGTTAGACATAAACAAATGGTTACTCGCATCAAATGAATCAGCGGGTCAGAATGTGAGAACATAATTTAAATTGTGCATAATATACGGTTACATATGTTCTAAATTAAAGTATAGAAGAATAAATTTTCAGTTTTAACTATAGAAGAACAATAAATCATGTGTTTGGATTTAGAAAGAGTGGGAAACATGTTATTGAAATCAAAAAAGATTACAAGGAGTGTGGTTCCTCCCATAGTTCACGTATACAAATACACCTATCAGCAGCCATATCAATACTCTCATCTGTATCCGCTCTATGAATATAATAGAATTGATTATATAATTATGACTATCCAAATCAAATCTGGAATAGGATGATAAATACTTGATTAAAAAGAAAAAAACTAAACCAAGATTTAGCAACAATAAGTATCGATCAGAATTGAAAGGATATGCAAAAGAGGGACCCTGGACATATGACACCTGAACAGAACAAATAGCTCATCTTAGAATCTACCTTATTAACTGAAATAAGAACATGATAGAAAATAAAAATATTACGGCCTGAATGTCCAAACTTGGGCTAGGCATCATCCTGTTCTATGGAAGTAAGCACACCTATACCGAATAATAACAAAAGTCCACCGATTCCACAGACTGTCAATGATGAGATGGCATTTATACATGATCTCATCGTTCTTTTCGGGCTTTAAATGCATTAAAATGTCATAAAATACCATATATATGCTTGTGTTTGTTTACTTATGTATTTTAGGTATGGATATCGTGAAAGAGACAAAAGATCACAAGAAACAAGGAAAAACGGACACGAGAAACGAAGCCGTACAAAGAACCGGGCCCTAATTCATGAATTATCCAAGATTAAACCTTGAAGACTTGAAGAAATACAAGATTGATCCTCAAATGAATGAAGAAATGGCACTTAAAACCCTTGTGAATTCATAATCACAAGTTTCGTCCCTTAAGTTTGTCAAAATTGCAAAAAGGTCCTTCAACTTTGAAGAAATGGCAAGATTAGTCCCTCAACTATTGAACATTGTCAAATATGGTCCCTCATGGAGTCAAAGATACATTGAAGACCTTTGAAGATCAATAAAGTCCAAAATCAGTCCTTCAAATATGAAAACATGGCAAAAATAACCCTTGAAATCTTTTTGGAAAAGTTTTGTGCCAAAAGTATAAAGATGAGAACTTATTTAACAAAGGGAATGGAATTTTTTGTTGGCTGAAAACGTTTTTTACAACTTTCCCCAAAGAACAAGGACCAAATGTGTATAACTGAAACATTCAAACAAGTATTTGCGCCAAACACTAACCTTTCCCCCATTTTCGGATCAAAAAGTTTACTATTCACCGTTCATCCACCCAGAATTACCATCACTTGAACCAAAGGGTTAAATCCAATTACCCTGGCACACGTTTGATTCACCTCACTCTAAACCTATCCCAACAATAAAATCGCTCTTCTCCACTCACCAAGGACCCCACACCCAAACCCGTTCCACCTATCACATGACAACTTCCTCACAAAGGAATGCCACCTGTCAAGATCAACGACTTACATTCATTCCTTAGCCCCAAAGCATAAATGAACACTCAGGATCAAAGTGGACAGCTCATATCAAGGATTCGTCTAGAAGCACTCAAGGGCAATATTGAGAATTCACATCTAGGGTTTATGAATAGTGTTATGTAAGCATTTGCCTATAAAAGGAGACCTCAACTTGTGAGAGTCCCTTTGTTCCAGATTTTGGCTATTATCTTTGTAATTCCTTTTTATTTAAATAAAATTTGAAGTTCCTAAAATTTGTGAAATCTCTTTTGTGTTTATTAAAAGTTGGTGTTTGAATAGCTGAAATTTGTGTTCCGTTTGATCTTCTAGACCTTCCTTAATCTTGTGGTTAAGGTACGTCTATGTTTGATAGGTTTTCAAAGGTTCAAAAACCTTGAAATCCTAGTTTCTGTTTTGGTTATTATCTTGTACTAACCCTTAGCCAAAAGCCTTAAGCTCCTTCAAGCTTGTTGACACCAAGCATGAGAAGAGATTTAAGCTTTTGGTTGAGTTGTTTGCTCATTTGTGTTGAAGAATCATCATAATCAAAACCTTATTCTACTTTGAACATCAACAGGTTTTGATCTTCCTTTTTGAAGAACCTTGGTCTTGTTCTAGTTGTTGAACAAGGTCCAAGGAGCATTGCTGGTCCTCCTAGGATGTTGTGTAGGACAGGTATAATCCTTTGTTTAAGTTTCCCCTAAAAAATTCATGATAATGCCTGTTTTTGATTTTGGTTTGTGATTTTGTGTTCTTGTGTTTGAGGTTGTGATTTTTGTGTTTGAATATGTTAGTTGTCACCTAGGAAGTGTTTTTGAATCATAAAATCTGTAGGTTGTGTTTTAAAATCACAAGTTGCTTTGAAAAGTTGCGGATTAAGGTGTGTTTGGTATAACAACCTGTTTTGGATTTGTGCTATTTTGAGTTGATGCTTTGTGTTGGGTTGTGTTGGAACCTGTTTTATAAGTGCTAAGTGACATTTATCTTTGTAATACCCGTGAATGTGCCGTATGATGCTAAGTTATTGTCTCAAGAGTTGTTCAGTATGAGCATCTCTCTTAAGTTGTGGCTCACTTGTCGATGTGATATCCCGAGCCCAGCGTCATTTATTTAATCCTATTTTACGAATATTTTTGAAATTTTTAAGAAATTTCGTTTGCTATATATTTGACGGTTTAAGTTGAAACTAACGTTTACGGTCGTAATTTAACGTTTGACGATTTAAGAAGAACCGATAACGACTACGATACCGACGGATGCCCAAAACTTACATTTTATTATCGATTGATCGATATTTGAGTTTTTCGAGATTTTTATTTTTATTACGTTTTAAGTCGAGTCAGAACCATATGTATAATCATTTTGTGTGCGTTTGAACCATTTAAAGGTATTTTGAGGTAGCTAGGACTAAACCCGACTCCCGTAAATTTTTAAAATCGACTACTAGTCATAATCCCGCTCTTTAAAACTATCTTTGCTAAAAAGGGCCAAAAGAAGGCCATAATTGCACCATGGGTCCTTCCACCTTTTTCATAACACCACTAACACACATTCATATTTTAGAAAAGATCAAAATTGTTCTCTCCCTCCTTCCTCCTCTTTGAAACCCACGGCCAAGCACCACCTCACCACCATCACCACTTTTTTTTGGGTTTTGCAAAAATCTAATCAAAGACCACCTTCTAATTCATCATTGTAAGTCTTTCTATCAATTAAAATCAAACATGCAACAACTTGATTTTTCCAAAAATTAAGATCTTCTGAACGAATGGGTTTTGATTAATTTTCTTGAATAAATGTTTGATTAAAGTGTTTATAAACATGGGGTATTGATTAATTAATCTTGAATTAAATTTTTCTTGGGTGTTTTTGTTCTTGAAACCCACGACCCAAAAGGGTGTGTTTGGTTTCTTTAATTTCAATCTTAATTGGTTATGGGTTTATGTTTGTAGTCATGTTTATGATGTTTTAAATTGGTTTAATCACATTGCATGTGTGATTTATCAAATGGGTTTTATGAGAAATGTTCATACAAGTGATTAAGTGTAGTTAGGTTGTGTTAGATTGATTGAATGATGTTGGTATAGGTTTAGGAAGTGATGAGAAGTGTTGGAATGATGATTGTTAAGGTTTTGAAAGGGGTGTTTTTAGGACAGCAGGTCTAGAGGGTGTTTTCGTGGTTTTATACTTTTGTACAGGTCCTAAGATTAGGATGTAGTTGTAGGGTTCGTCTCAAGTTTTCTTTCGGTATAAAGAAGAGCTTTTAAGTCCAAACGAGTAAAATGTTATGCTATTTTGAAAGTTCGTGTACCGGGAGATGAGAATCAACATAATCCGAAATTATGTTTGGTTTTAGGTCAAATCCCGGGGACCATAGATAGAGCTTGGTAAATGATTAAAAGTTGATTTTTGGTTTCAAACCTGCATTTTTGAGTCTATTTTTGGACTTAAGAGTCAAATTTACTAATGGTGTCTTTTAAATGGGTCAAACAAGTCTTACATGTTAGAAGTGCAAAATCAGTCCTAAAAACTTATGTTTAGTAATGTGATGTGTAACGGGTCATAAAAGTGAAAACTTTTCATGGGATTAAATATGGGTTTTATACAGATCATGAGGCATTTTTGTGAATTTTCTTGTATTTTATATAGGTGCTTAAGTCATAGCAAATAACCCGTACTTTTGGTAAGTACCGGCAAATTTATAAAATGGGAATCAACTTTAAGTACGTAGATAAATGGTATAAGTCTAGTAATAATCACTAGTATGGAATTTTGGCGTGAGTTTATACAAACTTTGAGTGACTTTAATTATATACATATTGTACTTGAAAGTACTTGAAGGAGTTTATTCATTAAGTGTTTATTCGTTAGGTGTTTTATTTGATTTCCCGGGGGCATCCACATCGTCGGCGATAATTTCGTTACGTCTTCGCTAGAACCACTACTACTACGCAAGGTGAGTCTATAGCCTCGCTCTTTACTTATTTCAAATGTTTTTACCCGCGAGGGGGATACATGCTATTTAAATGAAAATGAACATAAGTCATGAATGATTGTTGGACCCGAATGTTGCCTTGAATTGTGCTGAGTACCTAGTTGCAAAAGTCCCTAAATTCGTGAACTATTAACTATTGTCTTGCCCTTGTGTGGGTTGGAGATAGCCGCTTATACAATTGATAGTATTATGGGGTTGACGACCCTATTCGAGACGAGAGCTAGTACGTTGAGTACCCTCTGCGGACGGATAACTTGTGATAAGAAATAAGGTATAATTGCAACTAATGCCTTTAGAAGGGGCACTGGTTTCATCTTAATCATGCCGGTAAATGTACGCGGGTGATTGAGTTAACGGATTAGTGTCACGAGCTTAAACACAATTATTAGCTATTGCTAAAGATAATATCCTTGAATAATAGATTGTGAGTACGACAATGCTATTGAATGATCATGATTGGTTTTAATACTTATGTTCAACTTATGATTTGATAAACCCATAGATTCGCTCAACCTTTGTGTTGACGGTTTTAAGCATGTGTTTCAGGTAGCCAAGATTGATAGCAGCGAAGCATGCGAGGATGGAAGTTGTTGTGGCTTGGCGGTCTACTTTGTTTTTCCTCCCTTTTAGCACTTAAATATTTTATATTATGTCATGTGAACGAAAATATACTTTTGGGTTGATATTCAATGGGGACCAAAACGCGACTCTGTTTTTGTATTATCTTTGGGGTTTGGAAAACAGTAGACTTTGTTGTTTTAAACAATCTTTAATTTATGTTTAAATTTCTACGTCTCTTTGAGTCGTTCGAAATAGCTTATGTGTGATGATAACTGCCTAACACCCAAATGTTGTAGTTCCGCTGCGCATATGATTTGGGGGTGTTATAGATTGGTATCAGAGCTATGAGTTATAGAGAACTAGGTCATTTTGAAAAACCCTAAATTATAACTTTTGGTGTCGTAAGAAATTGTCCAAGCACACAACTATCCTGCATGGCTCCGGTAAGAATTCTTTAGCATTGCTTTATATTTTAGATGTATCCCTCAAACTGATATGATTTTCCTAGTATTTAGTAAGTAAATACTATGATATATGTTGAGATATATTGTGGTGTACGTGAGTACTTATCATCGTAATTTGCAAATTCTTGTAAGATTATCTTATAGGTTGCATGTAGTTGACATACGGGCTACATTGTATTACATGGCAACACCGCGTTGTAATCCTACGTGTATGTAGGAATGATTTTATGTATAAATATGTATATACTATGGTATTTAAAGGCATTGCACGTGAAGCAATGGTCCTTCAGTGATTATCGTACATGTTATAATGCGGTTTTGTTGAGAATTCGGCCTCACCGCAAATTATCAATCTTGATAATTAATTTATTATTCGGATAACCGAGTATGAACCTCGTTTGATACTCTAGATACGTAAATAATTCTTCGTAACATATTGTATATCGACTAGACTGATCTCGATTGTCGTTATCGCACCGTGATGTGTCATTTTGGGACATCTTCTTTTTGGAACGTAAATTACTAACGTATTACTGTATTTCCTCTATCCCTTATGGGTTTGACATATTGGTTCGTGTAACTATAACATAACCGAAGTATAATCAACGATGCGTACATCGTGGAGGAGAATCATGTGTGTATTTTATGAAACGTGGTTGAGGCGTATCATCATTTAATCGTTTTTATCATCCTACTTGAATTTAAATATGCGTTTTAAAAATAGACTAGCGTTGTGATCAAGCGTGATAGCTTGAAATTTGGTTGGTTTTTGTTAATTTTGTGGGGTACGAAGTCGAGACTCATCCGAGGCCGATAACAACATTTAGTTGACATACGTATTCTCGCTTCATTTATTTCATTTTGTTTTTGTTGTTTCATTATTTTGAATTTGATATTTTACATGACGAGGTCCGACAATTGTGCGAGTTAAACAAGCATTGAATTTTGTTAACTGAATGAGTTAAACATAAAGTGTTTTACATATTTAATATTTGGGAATGAAACTTTTGGCTAAAAATGACGTATGAGGCATCTTGTAACAAGTAAAATTCGTGTAGAGAGTAAAGTGAAATGGTGAAATTATCTTTCCTTCAATTTGGTTGGTAAATCGTAATAAGTAATTTGTATTACTCGTAAAATCCTTGTTTTCATATATTAATAATTTGATACTAGAAGCTTGTGATGGATTTGTTAAGATTTTGTTTAATTTAATTTGAGAAAGGAGTTATAATAAAATTTACGATATGGCTATTGAGTATATGTAGCATTGGGCTTGGTATGAATTAATTCTTTTTGGGTCAATATAGCAAACTTTTGGCATAATTTGTAATATAGAACACGAGTAGAAAAAAAATAAAATAAAATAAAATTTTTGGTCATGCGTTTTGGAGCTAGAGACTTTGAAAAATTGGTTTTATATTAAACATAAGGTCATGTTATATGCATTGGTATAAACTAGAACTTGTCACTCGTTGTAGTAATAAACTGGGACAAAATCGGAATATACACTTTAAGTAAGAAATTATAATGTTTGAAATAAATTATTAAATATGGATGGAACGTCATTGAAATCATTTGTTCGTTTAATTGTCATCATAGAGAATCACTATGCATAATTTGATGATGCTTGTTTAAAATCGTTTGATAATGGGCTAAGGATTAAAAGTTGAATTTTATATATTTTGGAAATAATTGAAATAAGCACTTTGATTATCTATTTTATTATTGTTATTGAGATTCGAGTGTCGACTAAAATCAGTAAGTATCCGAGATAATACTACGTGAAACCTCTTTAGCATCTGAGTCGAATTGCGCGAATATGATTTAAAAAATCAGTTGTAAGGGAAACATGTGTGTAATAAAAAGTCAAGGTTAATTTTAAGAGTCAATTGGACTAATTTGAGTCATGTTGGATATCTGTATATACGTAATAAGATAAGTTGTAATAATAATAACGTAAAACTTTGAAAATTCTTACTATATACGTTTTTGGTACTTAAGATATGAACAGTAATGAGATTTTGACGCGAGTATCGAGATTTTCAAAACTAATGATTTTACCAGTTATAATAACCGGGTCACCGAATCAACTAATGTTAGAAATTTTCTTACAATTGAAATTTTTCCAGAAATAAAAACTTCGTAAAGATTGAAAAATGAAAGGTATAAATTCTTTAATGGTGTAACACAAATTAAAATTGTGTGAATGCTCGCTTTTACAAGGTACATGGTAACATTAATTAGAAAATGAAAATGGAGCACCTAACACACGCATACTTGTATTATTTTCTTAAGACGTAATATTTGGAGTCACGATGGTTCGATCGTACAACATCCCTTCTTTGATTTTGTGGGTCTGTATCTAAACTTGAGTAGTCATGTGATTGTTTATTTTAATATTGTCTATGGTATGAAACCGTTATTTATTTTTAAAGTACTACTTCGCTATTACTTGATAATAGGGGTATGTCACCCGGTGTATTTTTGTCCTCTTCATGGACGCCTTAACTTTTCTTCTTTCGGTTAATGGAACCTAAAATTTTTGTATTTACTTGAATGATGCTATAAATCTTCATTAAAGTGGTTATTTATTTATAATTGAACAAAAGCGAGGAGGCGAAGCCGCTTTACCGAATTGTAGAGGTGAAAGAACTCAATCTTCCTGGTGAAATTGCTTCTATTCGACAGGGTGATTCTTCTCCTCTCCCCGTATACCCTTGGTGGAATGTGTGTGCAACTCGAGACGATGGGAATTATGATCGTTGTTTTATTTTTGGCGCTTATGATGATGTTCGATGTTCACTCCATGTATTCGTAGATCGCTGTTGTTATCCCAAGACTTTTGTCATATGTTTGAAATATTTTCATTTCTAATGTAGTTAATTTCAGTTGGCAATTATATTGCTCGTTTACCTCGTTCGATCTCATTGATTCTTGATTTTGTTACTTGTTGTGCTTGAAATGATCTTTAATCTTGAACCACCTTACCATTATTTGGTGAATAGTCTATTTTGAAAGTATGTATGAGTGTGTGAAATGTTTCGTTTAACCAAATGTAAATGGTGTCGATTTATTTATTTAATTATCTATTTATTTTCCTCATAAAAAGACAAAGTAATAGTATGTTTTCAAAATGGAAGAAAAAAATGTTTGATGTATTTTCTTGAAACGATGGTAATAATATTTTCTCATAGCAAATGATTTGATTATTTTAAAGACTAGGTTGAAAACTTTCATACTCGTGTTTGGTGTGTAATAGTAATGTTTGTGTCGTCACTCGATCCTCAATTATGCACAGCTTAGCTAACTATGCATAATTAGGGAAGAGTCCTATTTTGTTGGTTGTCGTTGCTTGGACCTTAAGTATGCATGATCTAGCTAATTATGCATAGTTTAGGAAGCGCAATGTAGTTTCAAATCAATTGGTCATCTTTAAAACCGGTAGTGTTTTTGATAAATGTTTGGATGAGAACGTTTTAAAAATGGTGGATCCTTATACTAGTAATCGTATTCTCTTTGTTTCCTAAAGAAAATTTTGAATTTTCTTGTATTCCTTGAAATCTCTTCTTTCGTTTGGCGTTGACTTGGCAAGTCACCTTGACCGAGTAATTTTTGAAAATGTTTTATGTGTTGAATGTAACATGTGAATTTCATCAGAATCACGAGGGTGTTGATGAAATACCAAAGGGGGCTCATACCGACACTAAGAAGAAATTTTAACAAAAATAGAAGACTTCCGAAGTAGAGGAAATCCGAGTTTGAGTAACTCTGAGGGAAATAACGAAGACTTTTCCTACATCAAATGTATCGTACTTTATTGATTATTCTTTTCTTGTTCTTTTGATATGTCAAACGACACGCGATAAACTGTTGAAGTTTACCAACTGTGCATCGGTAGTTGGAAGATAATTCCACTTGCCGCCTTCGTTTATTCAAAGTAAGGAATCCTCTTTGCTTGACTCGATTTTCTTTGATCATCGATGGTTAAACGATAGATAGCCATAGTTGATGTTTTTATGGTGAACCCTTGTCTTTTATGTGTTTATGTTGTATGTGATCTAGTCGAGTGATCGAAAGTTGTGAGAACTTGAGTCGACATTGTCCAATGACGTCCGATCATGGAGGACACGTGCCATGCAATATATTTTTTTTAATTGTGAACGATGATGCTTATTGAGATTTTGACCACGTTTGGGACGGAAATGAGATGGTGTCCTTGTATTTTATATATATGTATATATATATATATATATATATATATATATATATATATATATATATATATATATATATATATATATATATATATATATATATATATATATATTGGGTATGGATCCCTGTGTGAGCACCCTACGATGACATATGTATGTATTTTCTTTCTTTTTGGATATGCATTCATAGCTAGCAAGCCTGTGAACCTTCTTAAACTTGCAATTTTCTTTTTGACTGGCCTCATCCGAGAATCATGTCAAATATTCTTATTTTATCATGGCTTGGCTGATTAGCAAGCATGAGTTAACTTGATTGAACTGATTGTTTTGGCATGGTTTGGCTATGTTGCCAACATGTAGTAATGTGATTGAATGTGTTTCATAATGGCTTTTGTGTTTGATTGGATTGTGATGTCTTCGAGAGAGTTATGTATACGTCGAATGATTACCGTATCGATGAATTTCGTTTTTGAAGAAATAGGTTTGTATGTACATAATATTGCGATTAAGGTGATTTTGTATGACTAGTATTATTTACTTCGTCTTGTATATTCTTAACGTTTTCGATGGGGTTACGTGTGACCCGTGCGATTTTATTTTGTGAGTAATTATTTTTATGAGATGATGGACTAAGTGAAAAGAAGATTCGAACGATGGAAGACCTGTTCCGAGCGTGTGTGATTGATTTTGAAAGCTGTTGAGACCGACACATGCCGTTGGTAGTACCTTTGTACAACGACATTTACCATGTTAACAATGAAGGTGCAACATTTGAAGAATTATGTTGATCAAAATGTGGATCGCTAGTTGGATAGAATGAAGTAGGAAAAAGTCAGTTGAATGGACTTGAAATGATTCGAGAGGCTACGGAAGAGACGGTGTAGATTAAGAATCACTTGCTAACCACGAGAAGCTGTGAGGAGGGATGTGTTGATAACCATAGGAAGAAATTGGGAAATTGAAGTGGAGACCATGGATCGAGATGTTAAGAGATTGAAGCAAGGTATAATACTCATCGTGAAGGTGTGATGGAATCCGAGACGTGAACCGAAGTCCACATCGGAATGTGAAGACCTCTTTAGGAAGAAGTGCCCTCATCTTTCTAGTAGTATGAAATGCGGGTATAAGAACCGGAGAGCGCCGGGACGTCGCTCCTTTAAGGAGGGGAGGATGTAATACCCGTGAATGTGCCGTATGATGCTAAGTTATTGTCTCAAGAGTTGTTCAGTATGAGCATCTCTCTTAAGTTGTGGCTCACTTGTGGATGTGATATCCCGAGCCCAACGTCATTTATTTAATCCTATTTTACGAATATTTTTGAAATTTTTAAGAAATTTCGTTTGCTATATATTTGACGATTTAAGTTGAAACCAACGTTTACGATTGTAATTTAACGTTTGACGATTTAAGAAGAACCGATAACGACTACGATACCGATGGATGCCCAAAACTTACATTTTATTATCGATTGATCGATATTTGAGTTTTTCGAGATTTTTATTTTTATTACGTTTTAAGTCGAGTCAGAACCATATGTATAATCGTTTTGTGTGCGTTTGAACCATTTAAAGGTATTTTGAGGTAGCCGGGACTAAACCCGACTCCCGTAAATTTTTAAAATCGACTACTAGTCATAATCCCGCTCTTTAAAAACTATCTTTGCTAAAAAGGGCCAAAAGAAGGCCATAATTGCACCATGGGTCCTCCCACCTTTTTCATAACACCACTAACACACATTCATATTTTAGAAAAGATCAAAAATGTTCTCTCCCTCCTTCCTCCTCTTTGAAACCCACGGCCAAGCACCACCTCACCACCATCACCACTTTTTTTGGGTTTTGCAAAAATCTAATCAAAGACCACCTTCTAATTCATCATTGTGAGTCTTTCTATCAATTAAAATCAAACATGCAACAACTTGATTTTTCCAAAAATTAAGATCTTATGAACGAATGGGTTTTGATTAATTTTCTTGAATAAATGTTTGATTAAAGTGTTTATAAACATGGGGTATTGATTAATTAAGCTTGAATTAAATTTTTCTTGGGTGTTTTTGTTCTTGAAACCCACGGCCCAAAAGGGGGTGTTTGGTTTCTTCGATTTCAATCTTAATTGGTTATGGGTTTATGTTTGTAGTCATGTTTATGATTTTTTAAAGTGGTTTAATCACATTGCATGTGTGATTTATCAAATAGGTTTTTATGAGAAATGTTCATACAAGTGATTAAGGGTAGTTAGGTTGTGTTAGATTGATTGAATGATGTTGGTATAGGTTTAGGAAGTGACGAGAAGTGTTGGAATGATGATTGTTAAGGTTTTGAAAGGGGTTTTTTAGGACAGCAGGTCTAGAGGGTGTTTCCGTGGTTTTATACTTTTGTACAGGTCCTAAGATTAGGATGTAGTTGTAGGGTTCGTCTCAAGATTTCTTTCGGTATAAAGAAGAGCTTTTAAGTCCAAACGAGTAAAAAGTTATGCTATTTTGAAAGTTCGTGTACTGGGAGATGAGAATCAACATAATCCGAAATTATGTTTGGTTTTGGGTCAAATCCCGGGGACCATAGATAGAGTTTGGTAAATGATTAAAAGTTGATTTTTGGTTTCAAACCTGCATTTTTGAGTCTATTTTTGGACTTAAGAGTCAAATTGACTAATGGTGTCTTTTAAATGGGTCAAACAAGTCTTACATGTTAGAAGTGCAAAATCAGTCCTAAAAACTTATGTTTAGTAATGTGATGTGTAACGGGTCATAAAAGTAAAAACTTTTCATGGGATTAAATATGGGTTTTATACAGATCATGAGGCATTTTTGTGAATTTTCTTGTAATTTATATAGGTGCTTAAGTCATAGCAAACAACCCGTACTTTTGGTAAGTACCGACAAATTTATAAAATGGGAATCAACTTTAAGTACGTAGATAAATGGTATAAGTCTAGTAATAATCACTTGTATGGAATTTTGGCGTGAGTTTATACAAACTTTGAGTGACTTTAATTATATACATACAGTACTTGAAAGTACTTGAAGGAGTTTATTCATTAAGTGTTTATTCGTTAGGTGTTGTATTTGATTTCCCGGGGGCATCCACATCGTCGGTGATAATTTCGTTACGTCTTTGCTAGAACCACTACTACTACTCAAGGTGAGTCTATAGCCTCGCTCTTTACTTATTTCAAATGTTTTTACCCACGAGGGGGATACATTCTATTTAAATGAAAATGAACATAAGTCATGAATGATTGTTGGACCCGAATGTTGCCTTGAATTGTGTTGAGTACCTAGTTGCAAAAGTCCCTAAATTCGTGAACTATTAACTATTGTCTTGCCCTTGTGTGGGTTGGAGATAGCCGCTTATACAATTGATAGTACTATGGGGTTGACGACCCTATTCGAGACGAGAGCTAGTACGTTGAGTACCCTCTGCAGACGGATAACTTGTGATAAGAAATAAGGTATAATTGCAACTAATGCCTTTAGAAGGGGCACTGGTTTCATCTTAATCATGCCGGTAAATGTACGCGGGTGATTGAGTTAACGGATTAGTGTCACGAGCTTAAACACAATTATTAGCTATTGCTTAAGATAATATCCTTGAATAATAGATTGTGAGTACGACAATCCTATTGAATGATCATGATTGGTTTTAATACTTATGTTCAACTTATGATTTGATAAACCTATAGATTCGCTCAACCTTTGTGTTGACGGTTTTAAGCATGTGTTTCAGGTAGCCCAGATTGATAGCAGCGGAGCATGCGAGGATGGAAGTTGTTGTGGCTTGGCGGTCTACTTTGTTTTTCCTCCCTTTTAGCACTTAAATATTTTATATTATGTCATGTGAACGAAAATATACTTTTGGGTTGAGATTCAATGGGGACCAAAACACGACTCTGTTTTGTATTATCTTTGGGGTTTGGAAAACAGTAGACTTTGTTGTTTTAAACAATCTTTAATTTATGTTTAAATTTCTACGTCTCTTTGAGTCGTTCGAAATAGCTTATGTGTGATGATAACTGCCTAACACCCAAATGTTGTAGTTCCGCTGCGCATATGATTTGGGGGTGTTATAGATTGGTATCAGAGCTATGAGTTATAGAGAACTAGGTCATTTTGAAAAACCCTAAACTATAACTTTTGGTGTCGTAAGAAATTGTCCAAGCACACAACTATCCTGCATGGCTCCGGTAAGAATTCTTTAGCATTGCTTTATATTTTAGATGTATCCCTCAAACTGATATGATTTTCCTAGTATTTAGTAAGTAAATACTATGATATGTATTGAGATATATTGTGGTGTACGTGAGTACTTAACATCGTAATTTGCAAATTCTTGTAAGATTATCTTATATGTTGCATGTAATTGACATACGGGCTACATTGCATTACATGGCAACACCGCGTTGTAATCCTACGTGTATGTAGGAATGATTTTATGTATAAATATGTATATACTATGGTATTTAAAGGCATTGCACGTGAAGCAATGGTCCTTCAGTGATTATCGTACATGTTATAATGCGGTTTTGTTGAGAATTCGGCCTCACCGCAAATTATCAATCTTGATAATTAATTTATTGTTCGGGTAACCGAGTATGAACCCCGTTTGATACTCTAGATACGTAAATAATTCTTCGTAACATATTGTATATCGACTAGATTGATCTCGATTGTCGTTATCGCACCGTGATGTGTCATTTTGGGACATCTTCTTTTTGGAACGTAAATTACTAGCGTATTACTGTATTTCCTCTATCCCTTATGGGTTTGACATATTGGTTCGTGTAACTATAACATAACCGAAGTATAATCTAACACCCCACCAAATGCTATGCGCAGCGGAACTACAACATTTGGGTGCTAGGCAGTTATCATCGCACACAAGATATATCGAACGACTCCAAAGAGACGTAAAAGTTTCAACTTAAATTACGCATTATTAAAAACTTACATGTCTACGGTTTTCCAAACCCAAATGATAAAACACAGAGTTAGCGTATCGGTCCCCATGAATCTCAACCCCCAAAAAAATACAATTTTCACAACAACATGACATAAAGTTTAAAATGTTCAAGTAAGAATGGGTGGAAAAACGAGTAGACGCCAAGCCACACACAACTCCCATCCAGTGTATGCTCCATTGCTACACTTCACCGATTACCTGAAACACATGCTAAATTGGGTCAACAAATAATGTTGAGTGGAATTCATAGGTTTTACAATCTCATTTTGAACATATGCGTTATAAAAATCATTCACGATCATTCATAGACTTGTCGATCAAACAATCTATTTTCAAGGTTATGACAATTGTGTTTAAGCTCATGACACTAATCCGTTAACTCGATCACCCGCGTAATAATTACCGGCGTGATTCAGATGAAACCAGTGCCCCTTCTAAAGGCATCAGTTGCAATTATACCTTATCTCTTATCACAAGTTATCCGTCCGCAGGGGGTACTCAACGCACTAGCCCTCGTCTCGGATAGGGTCGTCAACCCCATAGTACTACCAATTGTATAAGCGGCTATTTTCAATCCACGCTAGGATTAAACAATAGTTAATAGTTCATGAATTTAGGGCCTTTTGCAACTAGGTACTCAACACAATTTCTAAGGCAACATTCGGGTCCAACAATCATTCATGACATATGCTTGATATGTAGTAAATTCACACTTGTTTAGGAAAACAAGGTAAAAGCGGTAAGTATTAACGAGTAGTTTAGGAAAACCACAAGTTATGACCCTTGATGGGAATCGTTCTCTCGAGGAGGCACGTGTGTTGTGAATTGAATTGATTGATTTGTTTTTGATTATTAACAAGAAGAAAAGAAGAGAAAATGACGAAGACGAAAACGTATTAAACTACGACGAAAAAGACGTAAACGTAAAGTCGTAAAAAGGACAAAAATTAAAATTTTAACCTAAAAATTCCTAAAAATTACTAAAAATCCCAAATAATATTCTAAGAGTTTACAAAAAAATCCAAACTTGCCAAAACCTTTTAATTAATTTAATAATGACTTTTTAATGCTAATTAAAGCCCTAAAAATCACTTTTAAATATTAAAAATCCCTAAACAAGATTTAATAGTTTGTAAACCTCAAAAATGACCTAATTAAACTAAAAACTATTTTTAAAAATTTTAAAACCAAATTAAACTATTTTTAAACTCCTAAAAACTATTAAAATCTATTAAATCTTAAATTAATTCTAAAAATTAATTGAAAAGCCTAAAAATTAATTGGAAAGTGAAAAAGGTCCTATTTTAATGACTACTATCTAGGAAAAATGAAAAAAAGTTAAAAATAAAACTTTAAATTTTTATGAATAAAATAATATTAAAATATTGTAAAAAATAAAAAGTTCAAAAATAAATTCTAAAAAATTCTCAAAAATCCTAAATATTATAACTAAGAAGAAAATGCAAATTAAAGTTCCTAAAACCTTTTAGTTAATTTTATATTAATTTTTAAAGTTATCTAAAAACCCTAAAATTAAATAAAATTAAAAATTAAAGTTTTTGAAAACTTTATGATATGTAAACCTCAAAAATACAAATTAAAACCTAAAAACTATTTTTTTGTATTTTTTTAATTACTGTTCACTATTTTTAAATGACTTTCTAAATTTAAAACTAAAAATAATCCTAAAAATTAATTAAATAATAGGAAAAATAAAATTTTAAAACAGAAAAGTCTAACAACCTAATCAAAACCTAGGAAAAATGAAATAAGCCCAAAATGCTTAATAAATAATCTGAAAATAAACAAATAAGCTACGGCTTATTAATATAAGCCAAAGCTAAAACACCCTTAAGTACTTAATGAAATGGAAGGTTAACATAAAAACTCATCTGGATCACTGGTAGAACCCCTCACTCCTGAGCTGCAGGTCGGGGGTTCGAGTCCAGTGCGGGTGAAGTTTTTATAAAACTTTTTCTTTTTTTTTCTTTTTAAAACTCAAACAGTAGACTTAGTTAGCTACTAAATCACAAACACAAACCTAATATGACCAAGATTATAGCAAATGTTAAGCAAAACGTGCCCAGTTCTTGTTTGTGGACTGATGAACACACAAGTGACTTTGGTTCACTTGTAAAATTTGGAGCCAAGAGGGGCTTGGCTGTGATGATTTTGGTGGTGTTTGTTGATGGACAAAGGCACCCCTATACTCTTTGGAGTATAGGGAGTCACAAATGAGCAGAAAAACAACAATCACTTAGCACAAACAAGCCAAAAATCCACAAAAACAGGCACACAAGGTTGCTGATGCAATATGCAAGGACTGATGGGTGTTTTACTTGATTACTTGCATTCAAATGAGTTTCAAAGCCCAAGTTTTTGCATCCAAGCTCACAACCTATGGTACAACCAAGCACAAATCCTTAAATTTCCTATGATCTAACAGATTAACACAAATTAAGCTCAAAACTTCATCAAAACTAACAGAAATGTGTTCATGCAGTTTTTATGCTATGCTTTTCACTTTTTAAACATACCATTTGCTTCTAACTCTTACCAAACTGAACACAAAACTAGCATACAACCTAAACAATCCTAGTGAACCTATCTAACACGTTTTCAATTCACCAATCCTTCAAAATATTCAATTAACATGCATATCCAAACACCCCTTTAAAACTGAATACCAAGATTTTTCAAACCAAATCACTTAATAATCAATTCAAACTGATTCTAAAGAGTTCTAGCATGCATATTTCATCCTAATGACTAAAATCCAACAGCTTAAACAAACATCCAACTCAAAACATGGAAATCCACATAAATCACAACTTTCTGAAATTTTCAAAAAGGAAGAGATTTTTTTTACCTAAGAGCCCTACATCCAGGGCTCTTTGTGACAGCTTTGTCACCTCCCTATACACTGGGGTGTATGCAGAACTATATCAACAACAACTCAAACAATCAACCTGCAAAAATCAAACAAGAACACAAAGAAAATGCACTTTTCTGATTTTTCTGAAAACTTAAAACCTTGAAACCCTTTGACTTAACACGTTTTAAAAACACTTATAAATCACAAATCAAGGGTTGTTAATCCACTTTCACTTCTTAACACCCAATGATTTCTGAATTCAAGACTTTTTAAAACCCTTATCAAAACTGAAACTTCAAACACCAAATTCTTTCACAATTTTAAATGGAATTCAGCCTTAGCATTTAACACAATACACAAACTTTTTAAATCTAACAAAAGGAATTACACTTGTTTTCAACAAACACCAAACTTCATTAATTTAAAAAAGGAATTACAAGTTGAAAAATGCTAAAAACTGGAACAACTAATAGAGTCACAAGTCGACTCTATTTATACAATGAAAAGAACAATCTAGAATGCTTAAAACCCTAGTTGCTGAAATGCCTAAAAGGCCCTTGAGTCCTTGACTGAATTTGGGTCAAAATCGTGCCCATGTGAATGAGAGTGATGTGCCAGTTGGATATACTTCATCTTGGGCGTTTGTTTGAGCTTGTAGGACAAGTAGTTGATCACAAGCGTTGATTTTGTCCCCTCCTAGGGTTTTGTGGAAAGAGACGTTGCAGGGGACCAATGGGGGGGTCACATGGGTGAGTGGGAAAGGTTTTTGTGAAGTGGGTTTTGCTTAGTATAAGCTTAATCATCATTCTGGAAAACATGAAGCAAAACCCCTTTGATTTAAGATAATTAGAATCTGGGAAAAATAGGGTTTATGGGGTGTTTATGGAAGTTTTAATCCGTTTGGTTTAATTAAATTTTTAAAAATCATGTTTGCCACCAAAAAGTGATTAGTTAAATTAAACCTGATATAAAAAAGGTGGTAGTGGAATGTTGACGTGGGAGAGGGAGTGATGTGGGGAGTTATGATTGGTGGTGGATGATGATGTGTACATATGACTGGATGGAAGGAGTTTGTTTGTTTGGCAGTTTGACCCCCCAAAGTTTCATCTCTTCTTCACTTTGTAATAAATCCTATCAGCGCCCAATTTGCACTTAACAACTTTTGGAAAGTTGTCAAAAGTGGCACAAAACCTTTTAAAACTTTATCCAAGGACCTTTAATGTATTTTCTTGATTCTTGATGGACTGGTCTTGTACATTCTTCAAACATTAAGGATTATACTTGTACAATTGACATTTTGAGGGTCAAATGTGACAAGTTCTTTAAAGATGAGGGACTAAACTTGACAATCTTCAATTCTTCAAGGGTCTTTTTGCAAAATTTCAAACTTGGGCCCAGTTCATTTTGCGGCTTCTTTTCCCGTGTTCGTTTTTGATTGATTCTTGTGATCTTTTGCCAATTCCTCAATATCCGTACCTAAAAATACACAAGTAACAAACACGAGCATATATTTGGCATATTTTATGATATTTAATGCAATTTAAGACCGATTTGGACGATGAGACCATGTATAAAAGCAGTCTAATCACTCCCCCATACTAAACCATTGCCGTGCCCTCACGCAATGCTAGAATAAAGTATCAAAGCACTCCCAAAATTTAATTTTATTCACTTTTATTGAAATGATAAACTAGCTACATACTATGATTACTTCTACTTGTGTTTTAGACATAATGTATGATTTTCATCGCAAAATGGGACGTTTAGGTTCATAGAATAAGAACACGTGAATGCTTCGTTAGAAATAATTTCATCGTCCTCGATTTTCACCTTAATTCCATGCCAAGCGTGCAACGAGATCATTGTCATTATAAGTTAGTAATGCTAACACTACTCATATGCCCTAATCACGTACTCATTCTCCCATTATTCCTAAGTTGTATCTCTTATATTTTATTATGTCTTAATGATCACGAGGATACATTGTTGACTTATGCGATAATAGAGATTTAGGTCTAAAAATAGAGTTTTAACAGTGTAACTAAGACCATCAAATCAATAACCCCTCCTAATAGACAACGATGTCAAAAAAATAAGCTGACAAGAAGAATCGATAAACACGGTTTTATAACGGTTTTGAACATGAGACTTATTACCAAGACTTTTATACGCCCCCTAACGGAAGGACCTTATTATCTTTGGTTTACCTCCATCTTTTATTCAACTTCGCCATGAAGCTTTTATTATGACTTCGGTCTTGCCTTGCCTTTTATTGTCCGCCATCATCGGTGGTTTTATTAGCCAAAGACGTATATCCTCACGCTAAAGCGAATTTTGGATCTTTAAAGCTTCGAAGATTAAGGCTTGATTCACTTTCAATTTTGCATAGATTTTAGGCCTTGTGGGGCTTCAAATTGTTTGCTAGATTTAGGTGAGCACTTGAAATCTTATTATTAGGTGAAGCTTTCGATTATTAGGGTGCCAATACTTCAAAACCGTGACGCTGGCGATACCTTAATGTCTTCCCAATTTAATTACACGGAAGCTACTAGAAAAGACTAGAAACCCAACAATCAAAACTAAACCGCTAAATCAATATTTATTAAGAAAAAAATATTTACAAGCGAAGGGAGAATAAGCAAACAACGAGAACACATGAGTTTTTGAAAGAATACGAGTACTCTACGTTTAGCATAGTAACTTATAATTAACTCTATCATTTCTCGTCCTCATTTAAGAGACTTAGCCTAATGTGTAGTTAAGGAATCAAAGCTAAGTGCTCAACACGCACGGTCGAGTCAAAAATTACTCTTATTCTCGCCATCGGAAAATCTACATTCGTGTCTTCAAACACTTATAAAACATGAGAAAATTTTTAAAATTTGGCCATTTTTAGCCTTATTTTGCAACAAAACGATAACAAAACGATAAATTTTGGAAGGCGTGAAGGTTTGGCAAGGCAAGTATCTATTCACCCCCCCATACTAAAGTTAAACATTGTCCTTAATGTTTCGAGTCTAAGGGTTGGAAAACCCCCATACTAGAGACGTAGTCGAATGCTTAATCTAGCATGGAAAGGGTGTAACCGTTAAATTAATAGCCGTTTATGAAGTGTGCTAAAAACCTAAGGTTAGAACATAAAAGGATATATCATATGGATATTGGGAAAGGCCTCCAAAGCAAACGATCGAGTGCTCCCATGAAACGAACACGAGAGGCTCCAATCGTGAAGATTATGATCTAAAAACCTCAATGCACAAACAACCACGGAACAAAGGTTGGAAGGGCACAAATCCCCTCACATTAAACTAATTAGAAAGCAATAATATGTACATGGATTAGCATGGGTCTCCCCCACGAGGCACCTTGTTTTTGATAACCGAGTCAAAAGCTCGACTCGAATCCCCATAAATGTGATCATTTAGGGATAATCATGGTTTGGTCAATTTTTGGTGGGGCTTACATGATAAACAAAGCCCAAAAGCACGTGGAGTACTTCAAAAATCCGATAAACGTATACCGGGGTCAAAGATAGCGTCTTCGTTTTCGGATGAAAGACGAAACAACGCTTCTTCAATACAAATCCCAATGGGATAGAAGAAAATAGGAGAGAAGAAATAGAAGGGTGGGACAATGGGTAAGTCAAAACATCGAGCTACTCGAGGTAGACTCGCACCAATCAAATGAAAAGATTTTCCATTTATTGCATCGGTGGAAGACCGAGATTTCCCTATATAAGCAATTCCAGGATCAAATATCTCGTCCTCGGTGGAGAAACGGGAGGGAACATAAGGGGCTTCCCCCACACTAGGTCCACACAAAGCATCGTCAAAAGGAGAAGACGAGCTTGTAGTACTCAATAAACGCGGTGATGACGGAGTTAGAATTGTAGAAAAATCTTTTAAATTCAATTCAAAATCTTTTCCTTTTTCATCTTTAACACTCTCCTTGTGAAAACCCGATTTAATTATGTCAAAAATATTTGGTGTATCTAAAACAATGTTAGTCACACTAAAAATTCTCACATTTTGAAATCTTTTTGGTTTAGGTGGTGGCATGTTTTCAAATCTTTTGTCAACAAAGAAAACCTCCCCATCGGGATCAACGTATTCATCATCCGAAGAATCACTCGAGATTGGAATTATAGGCTTAACACTCTTAACCTCCATCGGCGGAGGGGACGGAACTTCATTTTTATCAACAACTCCTAAAATTCTATTGGAAATCTTTTGACAAATGTTTTTGGTGGAATTGACATTGTACAAAGATGTGATAGAATAAACATGAGAAAGAGTGGAGTTTTGGGTTGCATTAATGACGAGTTCTTCCTCATTGAAACGAAGAGTGATTTTTCTTGCATGCACATCGATAAGTGCTCTCGAGGTATCCAAAAAAGATCGACCTAAAATTAACGGAACTTTAGGATCGATAGGAAATCAACAACAATGAAGTCCACGGGATAATAGAATTTCCCAACCTTCACAAAGACGTCCTCGGCAACTCCACAAGCTAGAATCGTAGAATGATCGGCCATTTCGATTTACATTCTTGAAGGAGTGAGATTTGGAAGATTGAGCGATTTAAAAATCTCAAGAGGCATCAAATTAATACTAGCACCAAGATCGGCCAAGGCGTAGCATTCTTCCATGTCTTGGATAGCACATGGGATTAAAAACTTTCCAGGATCACCGACCTTTTGAGGTATGCGGCTTAGAAAAACCGATGAACAACTAGACGATTTTTGCAATTTCTCTTTGTTATTCAACATACTTTTGAAGTTCGCGGCAAATCGAGGCATCATGACTAAGGCGTCGGCAAAACTTATATTAAAATGCAAGTCACGAAACATTTTCATAAAGAGTTCAAATTGATAATTATTTCGTTCTTGTGCCTTTTCCGTATCTCGTCTTGAAGGGTAGGGTAAAGGTGGTGTGGGTTGGGGCAAATTAGGCATAGGCGTCGGCCTTGGAATCTTGGGTTCCATGATTGGTGAAGGTTCAACCGTAGGTGTGGTTTGAGCGGTACTTCGTGGGCTTGCAATGTGCTCCTTTTCAACCACAACCTCGGGTTCTTTCTCTTTTTCCTTCTCCATAGAAGTACTTGGACGAGAAATGGGTTCTTTGAAAGTTTTACCACTACGAGTGGTAATAACCTTCAATTCTCCTTTCGGGTTCACGATGGTATCACTAGGAAGACCACCCGAAGAAGAGGGCTTACACATGATAGCTTCAAACATTTTAGCCATACGGTCTTCAAACTTAGATTGCCTAGCATCCGCTTTTAACAACTCTTGCTTAATCTCATGTTGTCCTTGCTCCATTTTTTGTTGATTTTGTTGGAGTCGTGTGACATTTCCTTCCATTTTATTAGCATGAGTTTTAAGTTCATTAGCAAGTTCATTTTTAAGCTCGTTTTTCAACTCGGATCTTAAGCTAACCATTTCACATTGCATATTGTCAAACTTAGCATCATTAGCCTTTGCATAATTCAAAAATTCTCCTTGAAGATTTTTGGTGTGATCGTTTTGAAAACCTTGGGCATTGTTTTGAAAATCACGGTTTTGGTTTTGATTAGAAATTTGCCCATTTCCACTTTGGTAATTACCTTTGTTATAATTTCTTTGATTTCCTTGGTAATTTCCACCTTGGTTGTTGTTGCGATAATTATTAGCATTTTGATTGGGTGGAGCTTGATTTTGGCGGGAACCTTGACCGATTTGGTTATAAGTTCCCGTGGCTACATAAGCATTCGAAGTGTTACCATCCGCGGTAATGCACTCGGAAAAATCATGAGCTCCACCACATGAAATACAACTCTTAGCAATCGCTTTAACCGAAGCGGAATTTGAAGCTTCTTGAGCTTTCCAATGAGACATAAGAGTCGAAAACCTATCGAAAAACCGATTCTCCTCATTTGCTTCATCTTGCAAGGCATTAATGGAACGAGATGATGACGAGCCCAAATTGGCAACACTCGGTGTGTTACGAGGGCTATAGACCTTAGACCTATTTTCTATGATTTTAAAAGCCTCATTGGTCGTTTTGCACAAAAAATTACCACCCGTGGCGGCATTTAAATAATCTCGTTCATGATCATTAAGCCCATTATAAAACGTGTCAATTTGATGCAATTCGGAAAAATCATGGTGTGGACATTCATGTAACATTTCTTTAAACCTTTCCCAAGCCATTGAAAAACTTTCATTTGGTCTTTGTGTAAAACATGAAATCTCGTTTTTCAAATGTGTTGTCTTAGATGGTGGAAAAAATTGATTCACAAATTTAGACACGAGATCGGCCCATGTCAAAATCGAATTCGGCGGTTCTTTCTCAAGCCAAATCTTGGCGGGTCCATCTAACGAGTAAGGAAACAACATCATCTTAATGGCATCGTGTGGTACATCCTTAAACTTGCTTGTCGCGGTGAGACGATTAAATTGCCTAATGTGATAATGTGGGTTGTCTTTTTCGTGACCGCGAAACTTGTTTGCTTGAAGCATAGACATTAAACCCGTCTTGATCTCAAAGTTCTCCGCAAGGATGGCGGGAATCACAATGGCCTCTCCAAAACCCTCGGTGGGTGCTTGAAGCAACTCCATCATAGTACGATTAGCCATGATAGCTTCTTGTTCTACAATAGGTTCCTCACTTGGAGACTCCTCACTAGAATGAGTTTTAGTAGGAGTTTTGTTCTTGCGTCTACGTGCACGTTTTGCTTGATTACGAGTGAGCATAAACGTCACGTACAACGTGGAGACGAGCAAAGAAGATTCTTTTTGGTATTTTGTGTTTTTTCAATTTTTTTGTGGTTTTTGATTGTATTAACCTTTTTGGAAATTGGTGAATATATTAAGTAGACAAAAAGTCCACAAATCTCCTCACTAATCAAATCTCTTGATTAACGAAGCCTCAAGGAATGAAAACGAGCACGTGGAGTGAACGCCTTCGATGACTTTAGAACGACGGTGGAACACCAAATCGTTCAAGAGGGTTTAATCAAATGAAACCAAGAAAATATATATATATATATATGTAATAATACTTTGGGCGGCAAAACCCTCGATTCACTCTCAAAATCAAATACGCACAAGCAAGCGGAGGAAACGAGGCGGCGCGAAGCACTTAAGAGCCTTTTTCCTTTAGGTTGTGAAATACAACCGCCTTATACCCACCTTATAGTTTGTATTATCAAGATTAAGCTTCACGAAAGTATTTATCTATTTTTGCCTTTTTCTTTGGTTTGAGATTCGAATACAATGATCGAGTGATGAAAGCCCGAATCAAGGTTGTGATTGCTCACGTATTTGGAGTACTTGTGAATTTATTGTTCTACGTATACAATATAGTAATATTCACACAAAAAAAAACCGAAAAACGATAATACGTATTAATAGAGTGCTATTAATACAAATACTTTTATGGCTATATAGAAAACAACAATGTTCAATCAAAACATAACACGCCTCCCCGGCAGCGGCGCCAAAATGATATGTAGTAAATTCACACTTGTTTAGGAAAACAAGGTAAAAGCGGTAAGTATTAACGAGTAGTTTAGGAAAACCACAAGTTATGACCCTTGATGGGAATCGTTCTCTCGAGGAGGCACGTGTGTTGTGAATTGAATTGATTGATTTGTTTTTGATTATTAACAAGAAGAAAAGAAGAGAAAATGACGAAGACGAAAACGTATTAAACTACGACGAAAAAGACGTAAACGTAAAGTCGTAAAAAGGACAAAAATTAAAATTTTAACCTAAAAATTCCTAAAAATTACTAAAAATCCCAAATAATATTCTAAGAGTTTACAAAAAAATCCAAACTTGCCAAAACCTTTTAGTTAATTTAATAATGACTTTTTAATGCTAATTAAAGCCCTAAAAATCACTTTTAAATATTAAAAAGCCCTAAACAAGGTTTAATAGTTTGTAAACCTCAAAAATGACCTAATTAAACTAAAAACTATTTTTAAAAATTTTAATACCAAATTAAACTATTTTTAAACTCCTAAAAACTATTAAAATCTATTAAATCTTAAATTAATTCTAAAAATTAATTGAAAAGCCTAAAAATTAATTGGAAAGTGAAAAAGGTCCTATTTTAATGACTACTATCTAGGAAAAATGAAAAAAAGTTAAAAATAAAACTTTGAATTTTTATGAATAAAATAATATTAAAATATTGTAAAAAATGAAAAGTTCAAAAATAAATTCTAAAAAATTCTCAAAAATCCTAAATATTATAAATAAGAAGAAAATGCAAATTAAAGTTCCTAAAACCTTTTAGTTAATTTTATATTAATTTATAAAGTTGTCTAAAAACCCTAAAATTAAATAAAATTAAAAATTAAAGTTTTTGAAAACTTTATGATATGTAAACCTCAAAAATACAAATTAAAACCTAAAAACTATTTTTTTGTATTTTTTAATTACTGTTCACTATTTTTAAATGACTTTCTAAATTTAAAACTAAAAATAATCCTAAAAATTAATTAAATAATAGGAAAAATAAAATTTTAAAACAGAAAAGTCTAACAACCTAATCAAAACCTAGGAAAAATGAAATAAGCCCAAAATGCTTAATAAATAAGCTGAAAATAAACAAATAAGCTACGGCTTATTAATATAAGCCAAAGCTAAAACACCCTTAAGTACTTAATGAAATGGAAGGTTAACATAAAAACTCATCTGGATCACTGGTAGAACCCCTCACTCCTGAGCTGCAGGTCGGGGGTTCGAGTCCAGTGCGGGTGAAGTTTTTATAAAACTTTTTCTTTTTTTTTTCTTTTTAAAACTCAAACAGTAGACTTAGTTAGCTACTAAATCACAAACACAAACCTAATATGACCAAGATTATAGCAAATGTTAAGCAAAACGTGCCCAGTTCTTGTTTGTGGACTGATGAACACACAAGTGACTTTGGTTCACTTGTAAAATTTGGAGCCAAGAGGGGCTTGGCTGTGATGATTTTGGTGGTGTTTGTTGATGGACAAAGGCACCCCTATACTCTTTGGAGTATAGGGAGTCACAAATGAGCAGAAAAACAACAATCACTTAGCACAAACAAGCCAAAAATCCACAAAAACAGGCACACAAGGTTGCTGATGCAATATGCAAGGACTGATGGGTGTTTTACTTGATTACTTGCATTCAAATGAGTTTCAAAGCCCAAGTTTTTGCATCCAAGCTCACAACCTATGGTACAACCAAGCACAAATCCTTAAATTTCCTATGATCTAACAGATTAACACAAATCAAGCTCAAAACTTCATCAAAACTAACAGAAATGTGTTCATGCAGTTTTTATGCTATGCTTTTCACTTTTTAAACATACCATTTGCTTCTAACTCTTACCAAACTGAACACAAAACTAGCATACAACCTAAACAATCCTAGTGAACCTATCTAACACGTTTTCAATTCACCAATCCTTCAAAATATTCAATTAACATGCATATCCAAACACTCCTTTAAAACTGAATACCAAGATTTTTCAAACCAAATCACTTAATAATCAATTCAAACTGATTCTAAAGATTTCTAGCATGCATATATCATCCTAATGACTAAAATCCAACAGCTTAAACAAACATCCAACTCAAAACATGGAAATCCACATAAATCACAACTTTCTGAAATTTTCAAAAAGGAAGAGATTTTTTTTACCTAAGAGCCCTACATCCAGGGCTCTTTGTGACAGCTTTGTCACCTCCCTATACACTGGGGTGTATGCAGAACTATATCAACAACAACTCAAACAATCAACCTGCAAAAATCAAACAAGAACACAAAGAAAATGCACTTTTCTGATTTTTCTGAAAACTTAAAACCTTGAAACCCTTTGACTTAACACGTTTTAAAAACACTTATAAATCACAAATCAAGGGTTGTTAATCCACTTTCACTTCTTAACACCCAATGATTTCTGAATTCAAGACCTTTTAAAACCCTTATCAAAACTGAAACTTCAAACACCAAATTCTTTCACAATTTTAAATGGAACTCAGCCTTAGCATTTAACACAATACACAAACTTTTTAAATCTAACAAAAGGAATTACACTTGTTTTCAACAAACACCAAACTTCATTAATTTAAAAAAGGAATTACAAGTTGAAAAATGCTAAAAACTGGAACAACTAATAGAGTCACAAGTCGACTCTATTTATACAATGAAAAGAACAATCTAGAATGTTTAAAACCCTAGTTGCTGAAATGCCTAAAAGGCCCTTGAGTCCTTGACTGAATTTGGGTCAAAATCGTGCCCATGTGAATGAGAGTGATGTGCCAGTTGGATATACTTCATCTTGGGTGTTTGTTTGAGCTTGTAGGACAAGTAGTTGATCACAAGCGTTGATTTTGTCCCCTCCTAGGGTTTTGTGGAAAGAGACGTTGCAGGGGACCAATGGGGGGGTCACATGGGTGAGTGGGAAAGGTTTTTGTGAAGTGGGTTTTGCTTAGTATAAGCTTAATCATCATTCTGGAAAACATGAAGCAAAACCCCTTTGATTTAAGATAATTAGAATCTGGGAAAAATAGGGTTTATGGGGTGTTTATGGAAGTTTTAATCCGTTTGGTTTAATTAAATTTTTAAAAATCATGTTTGCCACCAAAAAGTGATTAGTTAAATTAAACCTGATATAAAAAAGGTGGTAGTGGAATGTTGACGTGGGAGAGGGAGTGATGTGGGGAGTTATGATTGGTGGTGGATGATGATGTGTACATATGACTGGATGGAAGGATTTTGTTTGTTTGGCAGTTTGACCCCCCAAAGTTTCATCTCTTCTTCACTTTGTAATAAATCCTATCAGCGCCCAATTTACACTTAACAACTTTTGGAAAGTTGTCAAAAGTGGCACAAAACCTTTTAAAACTTTATCCAAGGACTTTTAATGTATTTTCTTGATTCTTGATGGACTGGTCTTGTACATTCTTCAAACATTAAGGATTATACTTGTACAATTGACATTTTGAGGGTCAAATGTGACAAGTTCTTCAAAGATGAGGGACTAAACTTGACAATCTTCAATTCTTCAAGGGTCTTTTTGCAAAATTCCAAACTTGGGCCCGGTTCATTTTGCGGCTTCCGTGTTCGTTTTTGATTGATTCTTGTGATCTTTTGCCAATTCCTCAATATCCGTACCTAAAAATACACAAGTAACAAACACGAGCATATATTTGGCATATTTTATGATATTTAATGCAATTTAAGACCGATTTGGACGATGAGACCATGTATAAAAGCAGTCTCATCAATGCTCATTTTGGAAAACTAGCATGCATTTCCCTCACGGGTAAAATAATTTAAATTAATAGTAAGCGAGGCTATAAATTCACACCTTATATATAAAGTAGTCGACGATTCGAGTGACGATCACTGACGATGATGAGGATGCCCGGGAAAATCAACACCTATCAAACCAATAACGCGTAATGAGTAATCTCATTTATAAACCTTAACTACTGTATATAATACATACATATTAGTCAATTGTGATAATTACAACTCACACCAAAACCAAACAAATAAGTGTTACTCGCTTTATACTACTCATCCATGTTATTAACGTTATTACTCTTTTCACGTTTTTCGCCGATACTTACCAAAAGTATGGGCTGTTTTACTAGACTTAACTCTTTTAATAAAATTTGGGAAAATTCTCAAAAATACCTTAAGACCTGTAGAAAACACATTTTTAATCCCATTAAAAGTTTTCGCTTTTACGACCCGTTACTCAACACTTTACCAAACCTACGTTTTTCGGACTGAATTTGCACTTTGACCAAGTCGGACTCATTTGACCCATTTAAAATATACCATTGACCCATTTGACACCTAAGTCTAATAATAGACTCACATATGCAGGTTTGAGACCAAAAATAAACCTTTAACCATTTACCAAACTATATCTATGGTCCCCGGGATTTGACCTAAAACCAAACATAATTTCGGATTATGAAGGTTCTCATCTCCCGGTACACGATTTTCAAAACATCATAACTTTTGACTCGTTAGGATTCGTAAGCTATCTTATACTAAATCGAAGCTAAAAAGACGCTCTACAACTATATCCTAGTCTCATGACCTGTTTACAAAATAATGTTTATGAAAACACCCCAAACATTCTGCCTAAAATTACCTATCCCAAAATCAATCCAACACTCATTTTCAAACCAATTTATCGACACTAGACCTCAACCTAATCACTCCTAATCATACCTAACCATACTAATGAGTCCTAAACACCCTAATTATCAAATCCGTCATAAAACCCAAACACTAAATCAAACATGCAATGGGTTTTACCCACTCAAAAACATCTAAAAACAAGGATTAAACATAACCCACAAGCAAAAACCATCAATCACCATGATCCACCAAACACCCCCCTTGTGTCGTGGGGTGTGGGTGATCAAAACCTCCCAACCAAATTGATTTTGGTTGGTTTGTTGAGTGATTACACATCCTATACACATGAATTAAAGATGCATACCCTTTATTAACATCAAAACAACTTTTGAAAAATTCATTGATTCTTGGAAAAAAAATTTGTGGATGCATGTATGATTAAAGTACATGAAAAGAAAGGGAATGATTTAACTAGAGGTGGTCTAAAATTACTTTTGATCAAAACAAGCTAGAAAAAAAATTGGTGGTGGTGGTGGTGGGTTTTGGCCGTCGGCCTAAAGAGAAAGAGAGAGAGATTTTGTGAAAATTTTTTAAGTGTTTTGTTATGTGTGTGTTTGTTTGTCCATTTTGTAAAATTGGGAGGCCCCTATGTGCAATATTGGCTTTCTTTTGTCCTTATGTGAAAACGACCTCAAAAGTTTACGGGAATGACTCACTAGTCATTTTGGATAATTTTACGGGAGTCGGGGATCATCCCGAACACTCCAAAATACTTTTAGGACAATTTAAATGTACCCGGAAAGCATTAAAACTCACCCGACTCAACTTAACACGAACCGAAAGTAAAATTATCAAAAAATTATAATATCGATAAAACGACAATAAACATAGAAATTTGGGCATCCATCGGGATCGTAGTCGTCATCGTTCTTCTTAAATCGTCAATCGTCAAAATTATGACCTCGAATATCGGTTTCAATCAAAATGATAAAATATATAGCAAATAAAATTTATTAAAAATTTCAAAAATAAGCGTAATTTAGGGTAAGGTAAGTGAGCTCGGTTCTAGGTATTACATCCACCCCTCCTTAAAGAGAGCGACGTCCCGGCGCTCGCCTCTTCTTATACTCACATTTCGTGCCGCTGGAACAGATGAGGATACCTTTCCTTGAAAAAGTCCTCACGTTCCCAAGTGTATTCCGGTCCACGCCTAGAATTCTATCGAACCTTCACAATGGGAATTCTACTATGCTTCAGCCTCTTGACCTCTCGGTCCATAATTTCCATGGGTTCTTCCACGAAATGCATTTTGTCGTCCAGTTGAATCTCGTCCAAAGGAATCACCAATTCCTTATCCGCCAAACTCTTCTTCAAATTTGATACGTGAAACGTGTCGTGAATAGCACTAAGCTCGTTTGGCAACTCTAACTTATACGCTACTGGTCCAATTCGTTTAACAATCTTAAATGGTCCAATATACCTCGGATTCAACTTTCCTTTCTTCCCAAAACGAACCACACCCTTCCATGGCGAAACCTTAAGCATAACCATATCTCCGACTTCAAATTCCAACGGTTTTCTTCTGTTATCGGCATAACTCTTCTGTCGGCTTCTCGCAGCAAGTAATCGGTTCTTGATTTGCACAATCTTCTCTGTCGTCTCCAAAACCATTTCGGGTCCAGTCAACTAACTTTCCCCTACTTCACTCCAACACACAGGTGATCTACACTTTCTTCCATACAACGCTTCAAATGGTGCAGCCTTGATGCTCGCATGGTAACTATTATTATACGAAAACTCCACTAAAGGCAAGTGGCGTTCCCAACTTCCTCCAAAATCAATCACGCATGCTCGGAGCATGTCCTCCATTGTCTGAATAGTTCGTTCACTCTGGCCATCAGTCTCCGGGTGATAAGCCGTGCTCAAACTCAATTCAGTGCCCATCGCACGTTGAAGTGATTTCCAAAATTCCGAAGTAAACCTACTATCGCGATCCGAATGATCGATAAAGGTACTCCATGTCTGCAAACGATCTCCTTCACGTACACACTGGCCAGCTTCTCCATACTGTCCGTCTTCTTCATAGGTAAGAAGTGAGCAGATTTCGTCAATCTATCCACTATTACCCAAATCATATCACATCCACTAGGAGTTCTGGGTAAACCCGTCACGAAATCCATAGCGATTCTCTCCCATTTCCATTCTGGGATCTCTGGTTGCACCAAAAGCCCTGACGGCTTCTTATGTTCGGCTTTAACCTTCGCACAAGTCAAACACTTACTAACGTAACAAGCAATATCCGCCTTTATATTCGGCCACCAATAGACTTTCTTCAGGTCATGATACATCTTATCCGATCCAGGATGTACCGATTACTTCGACTTATGAGACTCGTTCATAACCAAATCTCGTACTCCAGGCTTTCCTTCCTCGGACGGACACAACTGTAACCAAATCTGATTCTCGAAATATCTCAGCCCGTCTGACCTAACCACAAAAAGAGGTTTCAACATTCTTCCCAAGTTCTCAGCATCAACATTCTCTTTCATTAATCCCTTCTCTTGAGCCTTCAGTATTGCTTCGGTTAAATCAACACCCTTAGTCATCACTAAAGCTCTGACTCTCAAAGGTTTCTCTCGATCCTTCCTACTAAGTGCATCTGCTACGACATTCAGCTTGCCAGGATGGTAGCGAATCTCACAGTCATAGTCGCTCAGTAATTCTACCCATCGCCTCTGTCTCATGTTCAACTCCTTTTGGTCTAAAATGTGCTGCAAACTCTTGTGGTCAGTGAATACAACACACTTCGTCCCATACAAATAATGTCTCCACAATTTCAGCGCAAAAACCACAGCTCCTAATTCCAAATCATGCGTCGTGTAGTTTTCTTCATTCTTCCTCAGTTGTCTCGACGCGTAAGCAATCACTTTCTTACGCTGCATCAACACAGCTTCATACCCCTTACGAGATGCGTCACAATACACTACAAAGTCTTCGGTTTCTTCTGGTAATGACAATATCGGTGCAGAACATAACTTGTCCTTGAGTGCTTTGAAAGCGAATTCTTCCTCATCTCCCCATTCATATACCCTATTCTTCTCGGTAAGCTTTGTCAATGGCTTCGCAATCAACAAAAATCCTTCAATGAATCTCCGATAATACCCAGCCAAACCAAGGAATTGTCGAACTTCAGTCGGCGTTGTCGGTGCCGACCATTCCCTGATTGCTTCGACTTTGGCAGGATCCACGCGAACTCCTTTGCTATCAATTACATGACCAAGGAATTGCACAGACTCTAACCAAAACTCACAGTTCGAGAACTTCGCATACAGCTTCTCTTTCTTCAGCAGATCCAATATCTTTCTCAGGTGCTTCTCGTGCTCTTCCTTACTCTTAGAGAAATAAGAATATCATCGATAAAAACAATGACAAACTTATCTAGATACGGCTTGCATACTCGATTCATAAGATCCATGAATACTGCAGGCGCATTTGTTAACCCAAAAGGCATCACTCGAAATTCGAAGTGTCCATACCGCGTACGAAAGGCAGTTATAGGGATATCCTCCTCTCTCACACGCAGTTGATGATACCCTGACCTCAAGTCGATCTTTGAGTATACACAGGAACCTTGCAATTGATCAAACAAATCGTCAATCCTCGGCAATGGATACCGATTCTTAACCGTCAGCTTGTTGAGCTCTCTATAGTCAATACACATCCGAAATGACCCATCTTTCTTCTTCACAAACAACACTGGCGCTCCCCAGGGTGATGAGCTCGGTCGAATAAATCCCTTATCCATCAACTCCTTCAGTTGATCCGATAATTCCTTTAACTCTTGTGGTGCTAATCGATAGGGTGCACGAGCAACTGGTGCAGCTCCCGGCATCAAATCGATTCGAAATTTGACTTCACGGGTGGGTGCTAAACCCGGCAACTCGTCTGGAAAAACTTCCGGATATTCGCGAATTACAGGTACCTCTTCTAACTTCGCCTCTAAGTCACCATCACTAGAAACTTGTGCCAAAAACACATCGCATCCATCTTCTACATATCTCATCATTTTCAAGCAAGATATAACTTTCAAACGAGAAGTGCATTCATCTCCCTTCACAGTCAAGACTCTATTCCTCAACGGGATCTGAACTAATCTTTCTCCACAAACGATCACGGCACTATGCGCCATCAGCCAATCCATTCCAACGATCACATCGAACGATCCTAGCTCTATGGGCATTATGTCGATATCAAAAGCGTAATTTCCTAACTTCAAGGTACACCCCTTCAGTATAGAATTTGTACTAACGATCTTCCCATCGGCTAATTCCACATTATAACTAGTCGTTAACAATACCGGTTCTCTATCGATATGACGACTAAATTTAACATCTACGAAGCTCTTGTCGGAACCAGAATCAAACAATATACTAGCATAACAAGCGTCTAGCAGAAACGTACCGGTAACCACGTTAGGGCCTTGTGGTTTATCAGCAGTCCCTACTCGATACACAGCAGCAACATTATTTCCTCCTTGCCTGTTTCCAGCCTTCGGGCAATTCCCCTGCTTATGCCCTCTTTCTCCACATCCGAAGCAAACCATCAACTTCGTAGCATTTGCCCCAGTAGCTACCCCTTTAGCTCGGCAATCTGACATCCTATGACCCGCTTTTCCGCACTTGCCACACGCAGGTGGGCAACTCCCTACATGGTACAAATTACATCGACCACAGTGGGGATTCACCTTCGCTCCTCTAGGGTTAGTGACAGCCCTCATCCCATCATTTCTTCTCTGGTTGAACTGATGGTTGTGGTTCTGACCTTGATTGTTACGGTTTCCTCCTTGCCTTTGACCTTGGGATTGATTACTCTGAGCTGCCTCCCACTTTCTCTTGTTTCCTTCAGCAATGAAGTCCTTCTTATCTTGCAGTTTGACATCCATTAGCGCGTGAGCCATTTGGACTGCTTCATCGAATGACCCAGGCTTAGATGAAGTCGCCTCACCCTTGATATTACTTGAAAAACCCTTGATGTACTGCTTCATCTTCTTGTTATCATCAGCAAAGGCATCGGGACACAAAAGGCTCAATTCATTAAACCTCCTTGTATACGCTGTAATATCATTGTTCCTCAAAGTCAAATGCCTTAACTCATCTTCCAGTTGACCCAGTTCCTCTTCAGGACAGAACTTTTTGGTCAAAAGAGCCTTAGTAGCAGTCCAAGTCCTCGCCTTTGCTACTGCTAATCCAACAGTGGCTACATGATTGTTCCACCAACTCAAGGCGTCATCAAGAAAAGTGGCAGCTGCAAACTTGACCTTATTTGCCTCTGAACATTCGCTAATCTCAAAAGTACTCTCGATCTTCTCTAACCACCTTCGGAGTTCTAGGGCTCCGCCAGTTCCACGAAACTGCGTGGCACCGCATTTCATAAAACCAGCATAAGTACACTTCCTCGGGGCTTGCTGTCTCCCTGCATTTCCACCTTGATCTGGGCTTCGGTTTGCACGATCTGCTTCGAGTGCATTTGCAATTGCTTCTTGAATCATTGTGTTCACACGGTTAGCTGTTAGCTTTGGAGGCATGGTGAGTTCTCAAGTACACCTCTCTACAAAGACAGGGAAAATAGAAAAACAATGTAAGTATACACATCAAGATTAAGATGGATTTCTCTTTCAAGACATAATATAAGTACAACGACACATCACTACAAGGTTACTAATATTCATCAATTCACATCACAAAAGAGCAAATTAAAGACATATCACAGATCATGAAAGGTAAACATGGATTGTATTGATAAATCAACCAAAATTGTGACAAGTAATGCCACTACAACCATTCACCATAAAACTTAAGTCATCAAGTTTTTCGTCATAATACCATCATACAAAAGTCTAAAATAGTTCGATTACAACGATCAAAGATAAAATAAAATACATGCAACTAGTCATGTGGTGATCCACACGACCTCTTGGATGGTGGTTCATCTTCATCCTCCTCGGGCTCTTCATCACTGTCTTCCTCGTCCTCTTCGTCCATCTTCCTCTTTCCTTTGTCATTCGGCCCACACTCAGTCGCCTTCTTCGTCCCAGAAGTAGATCCACACTCAACTACTACTTGATTTCCTACAATGATACACACACCTTTGGCAGGTGGCTGGACTATAAAATCATTAGCCTCCATTTCCAAGTCATCTACAAATCTCCAATCTGGTGGCAGGGATGCTCTAACTCGATGCTCCCAACTTTGCATCCTAGTCAACCTTGCTTGATCCTCCCTAACTTGCTCAAGACTAGCACTCAGGTTTGCTATCATTGATCTCAGACTGTTGATATCACTCTTGTTTTGCTACTCCATCAAATTCAATCCTTGCAGTTCTTGCCAACAACCTCTGGTGCGCCCTCTCATTCTTATCAAACCTTCTGATTACCCTGGTTTCCACCACGTACCGCTCGTACATCAACCTATCCATTCTCCTCAAACGATCCTCAGGATCCTAATAGTTTCTCGGCCTCAGAAAATAGACCTTCGCGATATTCTCATGAATAGATTGCGATCTAGATGCATTGCTGGATTCTGCACCACTCTCATTACTTACTCGAATAAACCCTGGCACCGTCCTCAGGTAGTCCTTACAATTGTCCATCGGGGGACGAACGGGTTTCTGATCATATCGACCGGTCGGAGGCACTTCATAACCCTTCCGCGAATTTGGAGATTGAAATAATTCAGGTTCTGTCTGACCGACAGCATTCTCGGGAATTCCATCATCCACCGGATCCTCTTCCTCGGAATCCTCACTACCATCGTTACTAATACTGAAGTTGTCCACGTCACTTTCATCACTGTCATTTTCCGGCTCTATCGCTTCTTCTGGAGCGATCCATCCATTGTCATTATTCGGCGGGTTCGGAGGAAACGGTCCCCCTTCGTGTCCTACGACGTATTCGTCTCCATTTTCGTTAGGCGGTACCTCGGCCATTCCTGCAATAACAGAGAATTTTGGAGGGTACGTAAGATTACTATTCAATATTTATAAATACATGCATGCAAATGCAATGCAAAGGTGGTACACATGCCCAAAATGCGATAATATGATGCTCATGCATATGTAATACAAGAATTACGGTATCGAGTACTCCACGTACAATTCCAACATTTACATATAGTAGTTCAATATCTACGTAATAAATACCCACATATATACTTCAACTCAAAAGTATACATCAATACCATGAATACAAAAATAAACCTTACCGGAGCCATGCAGGATAGTTGTGTGCTTGGACAATTTCTTACGACACCAAAAGTTATAGTTTAGGAATTTTCAAAACGACCTAGTTCTCTATAACTCATGGCTCTGATTACCAATCTCTAACACCCCACCAAATGCTATGCGCAGCGAAACTACAACATTTGGGTGCTAGGCAGTTATCATCGCACACAAGATATATCATACGACTCCAAAGAGACGTAAAAGTTTCAACTTAAATTAGGCATTGTTAAAAACTTACATGTCTACGGTTTTCCAAACCTAAATGATACAACACAGAGTTAGCGTTTCGGTCCCCATGAATCTCAACCCCCCAAAAAATACAATTTTCACAACAACATGACATAAAGTTTAAAATGTTCAAGTAAGAATGGGTGGAAAAACGAGTAGACGCCAAGACACACACAACTCCCATCCAATTAATGCTCCATTGCTACACTTCATCGATTACCTGAAACACATGCTAAATTGGGTCATCAAATAATGTTGAGTGGAATTCATAGGTTTTACAATCTCATTTTGAACATATGCGTTATAAAAATCATTCACGATCATTCATAGACTTGTCGATCAAACAATCTATTTTCAAGGTTATGACAATTGTGTTTAAGCTCATGACACTAATCCGTTAACTCGATCACCCGCGTAATAATTACCGGCGTGATTAAGATGAAACCAGTGCCCCTTCTAAAGGCATCAGTTGCAATTATACCTTATCTCTTATCACAAGTTATCCGTCCGCAGGGGGTACTCAACGCACTAGCCCTCGTCTCGGATAGGGTCGTCAACCCTATAGTACTACCAATTGTATAAGCGGCTATTTTCAATCCACGCTAGGATTAAACAATAGTTAATAGTTCATGAATTTAGGGCCTTTTGCAACTAGGTACTCAACACAATTTCTAAGGCAACATTCGGGTCCAACAATCATTCATGACATATGCTCATTTTGGAAAACTAGCATGCATTTCCCTCGCGGTTAAAACAATTTAAAACAATAGTAAGCGAGTCTATAAATTCACACCTTATATATAAAGTAGTCGACGATTCGAGTGACGATCACTGACGATGATGAGGATGCCCGGGAAAATCAACACCTATCAAACCAATAACGCGTAATGAGTAATCTCATTTATAAACCTTAAGTACTGTATATAATACATACATATTAGTCAATTGTGATAATTACAACTCACACCAAAATCAAACAAATAAGTGTTACTCGTTTTATACTATTCATCCATGTTATTAACGTTATTACTCTTTTCACGTTTTTCGCCGATACTTACCAAAAGTATGGGCTGTTTTACTAGACTTAACTCTTTTAATAAAATTTGGGAAAATTCTCAAACATACCTTAAGACCTGTAGAAAACACATTTTTAATCCCATTAAAAGTTTTCGCTTTTACGACCCGTTACTCAACACTTTACCAAACCTACGTTTTTCGGACTGAATTTGCACTTTGACCAAGTCGGACTCATTTGACCCATTTAAAATATACCATTGACCCATTTGACACCTAAGTCTAATAATAGACTCACATATGCAGGTTTGAGACCAAAAATCAACCTTTAACCATTTACCAAACTATATCTATGGTCCCCGGGATTTGACCTAAAACCAAACATAATTTCGGATTATGAAGGTTCTCATCTCCCGGTACACGATTTTCAAAACATCATAACTTTTGACTCGTTAGGAGTCGTAAGCTCTATCTTATACCAAATCGAAGCTAAAAATACGCTCTACAACTATATCCTAGTCTCATGACCTGTTTACAAAATAATTTTAATGAAAACATCCCAAACATTCTGCCTAAAATTATCTATCCCAAAATCAATCCAACACTCGTTTCCAAACCAATTTATCGACATTAGACCTCAACCTAGTCACTCCTAATCATACCTAACCATACTAATGAGTACTAAACACCCTATTTATCAAATCCATCATAAAACCCAAACACTAAATCAAACATGCAATGGGTTTTACCCACTCAAAAACATCTAAAAACAAGGATTAAACATAACCCACAAGCAAAAACCATCAATCACCATGATCCACCAAACACCCCCCTTGTGCCGCGGGGTGTGGGTGATCAAAATCAACCCAACCAAATTGATTTTGGTTGGTTTGTTGAGTGATTACACATCCTATACACATGAATTAAACATGCATACCCTTAATTAACATCAAAACAACTTTTGAAAAATTCATTGATTCTTGGAAAAAAATTTTGTGGATGCATGTATGATTAAAGTACATAAAAAGAAAGGGAATGATGTAACTAGAGGTGGTCTAAACTTACTTTTGATCAAAACAAGCTAGAAAAAAAATGGTGGTGGTGGTGGTGGGTTTTGGCCGTCGGCCTAAAGAGAAAGAGAGAGAGATTTTGTGAAAATTTTTTAAGTGTTTTGTTATGTGTGTGTTTGTTTGTCCATTTTGTAAAATTGGGAGGCCCCTATGTGCAATATTGGCTTTCTTTTGTCCTTAAGTGAAAACGACCTCAAGATTTTACGGGAATGACTCACTAGTCATTTTGGAAAATTTTACGGGATTCGGGGATCATCCCGAACACTCCAAAATACTTTTAGGACAATTTAAATGTACCCGGAAAGCATTAAAACTCACCCGACTCAACTTAACACGAACCGAAAGTAAAATTCTCGAAAAATTATAATATCGATAAAACGACAATAAACATAGAAATTTGGGCATCCATCGGGATCGTAGTCGTCATCGTTCTTCTTAAATCGTCAATCGTCAAAATTATGACCTCGAATGTCGGTTTCAATCAAAATGATAAAATATATAGCAAAAATAATTTATTAAAAATTTCAAAACTAAGCGTAATTTAGGATAAGGTAAGTGACCTCGGTTCTAGGTATTACTTATAATCAACGATGCGTACATCGTGACGGCGAATCATGTGTGTATATTATGAAACGTGGTTGAGGCGTATCGTCATTTAATCGTTTTTATCATCCTACTTGAATTTAAATATGCGTTTTAAAAATAGACTAGCGTTGTGATCAAGCGTGATAGCTTGAAATTTGGTTGGTTTGTGTTAATTTTGTGGGGTACGAAGTCGAGACTCATCCGAGGCCGATAACAACATTTAGTTGACATACGTATTCTCGCTTCGTTTATTTCATTTTGTTTTTGTTGTTTCATTATTTTGAATTCGATGTTTTACATGACGAGGTCCGACAATTGTGCGAGTTAAACAAGCATTGAATTTTTTTAACTGAATGAGTTAAACATAAAGTGTTTTACATATTTAATATTTGGGAATGAAACTTTTGGCTAAAAATGACGTATGAGGCATCTTGTAACAAGTAAAATTCGTGTAGAGAGTAAAGTGAGAAATGGTGAAATTATCTTTCCTTCAATTTGGTTGGTAAATCGTAATAAGTAATTTGTATTACTCGTAAAATCATTGTTTTCATATATTAATAATTTGATACTAGAAGCTTGTGATGGATTTGTTAAGATTTTGTTTAATTTAATTTGAGAAAGGAGTTATAATAAAATTTACGATATGGCTATTGAGTATATGTAGCATTGGGCTTGGTATGAATTAATTTTTTTTGGTCAATATAGCAAACGTTTGGCATAATTTGTAACATAGAACACGAGTAGAAAACAAATGAAAAAAAAAAGAAAATTTTTGGTCATGCGTTTTGGAGCTAGAGACTTTGAAAAATTGGTTTTATTTTAAACATAAGGTCATGTTATATGCATTAGTATAAACTAGAACTTGTCACTCGTTGTAGTAATAAACTGGGACAAAATCGGAATATACACTTTAAGTAAGAAACTATAATGTTTGAAATAAATTATTAAATATGGATGGAACGTCATTTGAAATCATTTGTTTGTTTAATTGTCATCATAGAGAATCACTATGCATAATTTGATGATGCTTATTTAAAATCGTTTGATAATGGGCTAAGGATTAAAAGTTGAATTTTATATATTTTGGAAATAATTGAGATAATCACTTTGATTATTTATTTTATTATTGTTATTGAGATTCGAGTGTCGACTAAAATCAGTAAGTATCCGAGATAATACTATGTGAAACCTCTTTAGCATCTGAGTCGAATTGCGCGAATATGATTTAACAAATCAGTTGTAAGGAAAACATGTGTGTAATAAAAAGTCAAGGTTAATTTTAAGAGTCAATTTGACTAATTTGAGTCATGTTGGATATCTGTATATACGTAATAAGATAAGTTGTAATAATAATAACGTAAAACTTTGAAAATTCTTACTATGTACGTTTTTGGTACTTAAGATATGAACATTAATGAGATTTTGACGCGAGTATCGAGATTTTCAAAACTAATGATTTTACCAGTTATAATAACCGGGTCACCGAATCAACTAATGTTAGAAATTTTCTTGCAATTGAAATTTTTCCAGAAATAAAAACTTCGTAAAGATTGAAAAATGAAAGGTATAAATTCTTTAATGGTGTAACACAAATTAAAAATGTGTAAATGCTCGCTTTTACAAGGTACATGGTAACATTAATTAGAAAATGAAAATAGAGCACCCAACACACGCATACTTGTATTATTTTCTTAAGACGTAATATTTGGAGTCACGATGGTTCGATCTTACAACATCCCTTCTTTGATTTTGTGGGTTTGTATCTAAACTTGAGTAGTCATGTGATTGTTTATTTTAATATTGTCTATGGTATGAAACCGTTATTTATTTTTAAAGTACTACTTCGCTATTACTTGATAATAGGGGTATGTCACCCGGTGTATTTTTGTCCTCTTCATGGATGCCTTAACTTTTCTTCTTTCGGTTAATGGAACCTAAAACTTTTGTATTTACTTGAATGATGCTATAAATCTTCATTAAAGTGGTTATTTATTTATAATTGAACAAAAGCGAGGAGGCGAAGCCGCTTTACCGAATTGTAGAGGTGAAAGAACTCGATCTTCCTGGTGAAATTACTTCTATTCGACAGGGTGATTCTTCTCTTCTCCCCGTATACCCTTGGTGGAATGTGTGTGCAACTCGAGACGATGGGAATTATGATCGTTGTTTTATTTTTGGCGCTTATGATGATGTTCGATGTTCACTCCATGTATTCGTAGATCACTGTTGTCATCCCAAGACTTTTGTCATATGTTTGAAATATTTTCATTTCTAATGTAGTTAATTTCAGTTGGCAATTATATTGCTCGTTTACCTCGTTCGATCTCATTGATTCTTGATTTTGTTACTTGTTGTGCTTGAAATGATCTTTAATCTTGAACCACCTTACCATTATTTGGTTAATAGTCTATTTTGAAAGTATGTATGAGTGTGTGAAATGTTTCGTTTAACCAAATGTAAATGGTGTCGATTTATTTATTTAATTATCTATTTATTTTCCTCATAAAAAGGCAAAGTAATAGTATGTTTTCAAAATGGAAGAAAAAAATGTTTGATGTATTTTCTTGAAACGATGGTAATAATATTTTCTCATAGCAAATGATTTGATTATTTTGAAGACTATGTCGAAAACTTTCATACTCGTGTTTGGTGTGTAATAGTAATGTTTGTGTCGTCACTCGTTCCTCAATTATGCACAGCTTAGCTAACTATGCATAATTAGGGAAGAGTTATGTTTTGTTGGTTGTCGTTGCTTGGACCTTAAGTATGCATGATCTAGCTAATTATGCATAGTTTAGGAAGCGCAATGTAGTTTCAAATCAATTGGTCATCTTTAAAACCGGTAGTGTTTTTGATAAATGTTTGGATGAGAACGTTTTAAAAATTGTGGATCCTTATACAAGTAATCGTATTCTCTTTGTTTCCTAAAGAAAATTTTGAATTTTCTTGTATTCCTTGAAATCTCTTCTTTCATTTGGCGTTGACTTGGCAAGTGACCTTGACCGAGTAATTTTGGAAATTTTTTTATGTGTTGAATGTAACATGCGAATTTCATCAGAATCACGAGGGTGTTGATGAAATACCAAAGGGGGCTCATACCGACGCTAAGAAGAAATTTTAACAAAAATAGAAGACTTCCGAAGTAGAGGAAATCCGAGTTTGAGTAACTCTGAGGGAAATAACGAAGACTTTTCCTACATCAAATGTATCGTACTTTATTGATTATTATTTTCTTGTTCTTTTGATATGTCAAACGACACGCGATAAACTGTTGAAGTTTACCAACTGTGCATCGTACTATATATTTTTAGGTATGGATCCGTGTGTGAGCACCCTACGATGACATATGTATGTATTTTCTTTCTTTTTGGATATGCTTTCATAGCTAGCAAGCCTGTGAACCTTCTTAAACTTGCAATTTTCTTTTTGACTAGACTCATCCGAGAATCATGTCAAATATTCTTATTTTATCATGGCTTGGCTGATTAGCAAGCATGAGTTAACTTGATTGAACTGATTGTTTTGGCATGGTTTGGCTATGTTGCCAACATGTAGTAATGTGATTGAATGTGTTTCATAATGGCTTTTGTGTTTGATTGGATTGTGATGTATTCGAGAGAGTTATGTATACGTGAATGATTACCGTATCGATGAATTCGTTTTTGACGAAATAGGTTTGTATGTACATAACATTGCGATTAAGGTGATTTTGTATGACTAGTATTAATTACTTCGTCTTGTATATTCTTAACGTTTTCGATGGGGTTACGTGTGACCCGTGCGATTTTATTTTGTGAGTAATTATTTTTATGTGATGATGGACTAAGTGAAAGGACGATTCGAACGATGGAAGACGTGTTTCGATCGTGTGTGATTGATTTTGATAGCTGTTGAGACGAACACATGTCCTTGGTAGTACCTTTGTACAACGACATTTACCATGTTAACAATGAAGGTGCAACATTTAAAGAATTATGTTGATCAAAATGTGGATCGCCAGTTGGATAGAATGAAGTAGGAAAAAGTCAGTTGAATGGACTTGAAATGATTCGAGAGGATACGGAAGAGATAGTGTAGATTAAGAATCACTTGCTAACCACGAGAAGCTGTGAGGAGGGATGTGTTGATAACCGTAGGAAGAAATTGGGAAATTGAAGTGGAGACCATGGATCGAGATGTTAAGAGATTGAAGCAAGGTATAATACTCATCGTGAAGGTGTGATAGAATCCGAGACGTGAACCGAAGTCCACATCGGAATGTGAAGACCTCTTTAGGAAGAAGTGCCCTCATCTTTCTAGTAGTACGAAATGCGAGTATAAGAACGGGAGAGCGTCGGGACGTCGCTCCCTTAAGGAGGGGAGGATGCAATACCCGTGAATGTGTCGTATGATGCTAAGTTATTGTGTCAAGAGTTGTTCAGTATGAGCATCTCTTAAGTTGTGGCTCACTTGTGGATGTGATATCCTGAGCCCAGCGTCATTTATTTAATCCTATTTTACGAATATTTTTGAAATTTTTAAGAAATTTCGTTTGCTATATATTTGACGGTTTAAGTTGAAACCAACGTTTACGGTCGTAATTTAACGTTTGACGATTTAAGAAGAACCGATAACGACTACGATACCGACGGATGCCCAAAACATACATTTTATTATCGATTGATCGGTATTTGAGTTTTTCAAGATTTTTATTTTTATTACGTTTTAAGTCGAGTCAGAACCATATGTATAATCGTTTTGTGTGCGTTTGAACCATTTAAAGGTATTTTGAGGTAGCCGGGACTAAACCCGACTCCCGTAAATTTTTAAAATCGACTACTAGTCATAATCCCGCTCTTTAAAAACTATCTTTGCTAAAAAGGGCCAAAAGAAGGCCATAATTGCACCATGGGTCCTCCCACCTTTTTCATAACACCACTAACACACATTCATATTTTAGAAAAGATCAAAAATGTTCTCTCCCTCCTTCCTCCTCTTTGAAACCCACGGCCAAGCACCACCTCACCACCATCACCACTTTTTTTTGGGCTTTGCAAAAATCTAATCAAAGACCACCTTCTAATTCATCATTGTAAGTCTTTCTATCAATTAAAATCAAACATGCAACAACTTGATTTTTCCAAAAATTAAGATCTTATGAACGAATGGGTTTTGATTAATTTTCTTGAATAAATGTTTGATTAAAGTGTTTATAAACATGGGGTATTGATTAATTAAGCTTGAATTAAATTTTTCTTAGGTGTTTTTGTTCTTGAAACCCACGACCCAAAAGGGGGTGTTTGGTTTCTTCGATTTCAATCTTAATTGGTTATGGGTTTATGTTTGTAGTCATGTTTATGATGTTTTAAATTGGTTTAATCACATTGCATGTGTGATTTATCAAATGGGTTTTTATGAAAAATGTTCATACAAGTGATTAAGGGTAGTTAGGTTGTGTTAGATTGATTGAATGATGTTGGTATAGGTTTAGGAAGTGATGTGAAGTGTTGGAATGATGATTGTTAAGGTTTTGAAAGGGGGTTTTTAGGACAGCAGGTCTAGAGGGTGTTTTCGTGGTTTTACTTTTGTACAGGTCCTAAGATTAGGATGTAGTTTTAGGGTTCGTCTCAATCTTTCTTTCGGTATAAAGAAGAGCTTTTAAGTCCAAACGAGTAAAAAGTTATGCTATTTTGAAAGTTCGTGTACCGGGAGATGAGAATCAACATAATCCGAAATTATGTTTGGTTTTAGGTCAAATCCCGGGGACCATAGATAGAGTTTGGTAAATGATTAAAAGTTTATTTTTGGTTTCAAACCTGCATTTTTAAGTCTATTTTTGGACTTAAGAGTCAAATTGACTAATGGTGTCTTTTAAATGGGTCAAACAAGTCTTACATGTTAGAAGTGCAAAATCAGTCCTAAAAACTTATGTTTAGTAATGTGATGTGTAACGGGTCATAAAAGTGAAAACTTTTCATGGGATTAAATATGGGTTTTATACAGATCATGAGGCATTTTTGTGAATTTTCTTGTAATTTATATAGGTGCTTAAGTCATAGCAAACAACCCGTACTTTTGGTAAGTACCGGCAAATTTATAAAATGAGAATCAACTATAAGTACGTAGATAAATGGTATAAGTCTAGTAATAATCACTTGTATGGAATTTTGGCGTGAGTTTATATAAACTTTGAGTGACTTTAATTATATACATACAGTACTTGAAAGTACTTGAGGAGTTTATTCATTAAGCATTTATTCGTTAGGTGTTGTATTTGATTTCCCGGGGGCATCCACATCGTCGGTGATAATTTCGTTACGTCTTCGCTAGAACCACTACTACTACGCAAGGTGAGTCTATAGCCTCGCTCTTTATTTATTTCAAATGTTTTTACCCGCGAGGGGGATACATGCTATTTAAATGAAAATGAACATAAGTCATGAATGATTGTTGGACCCGAATGTTGCCTTGAATTGTGTTGAGTACCTAGTTGCAAAAGTCCCTAAATTCGTGAACTATTAACTATTGTCTTGCCCTTGTGTGGGTTGGAGATAGCCGCTTATACAATTGATAGTACTATGGGGTTGACGACCCTATTCGAGACGAGAGCTAGTACGTTGAGTACCCTCTGCGGACGGATAACTTGTGATAAGAAATAAGGTATAATTGCAACTAATGCCTTTAGAAGGGGCACTCGTTTCATCTTAATCATGCCGGTAAATGTACGCGGGTGATTGAGTTAACGGATTAGTGTCACGAGCTTAAACATAATTATTAGCTATTGCTAAAGATAATATCCTTGAATAATAGATTGTGAGTACGACAATGCTATTGAATGATCATGATTGGTTTTAATACTTATGTTCAACTTATGATTTGATAAACCTATAGATTAGCTCAACCTTTGTGTTGACGGTTTTAAGCATGTGTTTCAGGTAGCCAAGATTGATAGCAGCGGAGCATGCGAGGATGGAAGTTGTTGTGTCTTGACGGTCTACTTTGATTTTCCTCCCTTTTAGCACTTAAATATTTTATATCATGTCATGTGAACGAATATATACTTTTGGGTTGAGATTCAATGGGGACCAAAACGCGACTCTGTTTTGTATTATCTTTGGGGTTTGGAAAACATTAGACTTTGTTGTTTTAAACCATCTTTAACTTATGTTTAAATTTCTACGTCTCTTTGAGTCGTTCGAAATAGCTTATGTGTGATGATAACTGCCTAACACCCAAATGTTGTAGTTCCGCTGCGCATATGATTTGGGGGTGTTATAATCTGCAAGCTTTGTGCATATAAACACCTAGAATCAACAATAGGCTCTAAAATCTTGTATACTTGTTGAAATTGGCTGTAGTTTAAGGGACACCTAGTTCTAATCATAGACTAGGGTTAACAAGTGATTAAACCTAGTTAGTTACATCAGGGAAGTAGGATTTGAGTGTTGAAATTGGATCTTTGGTCATTTATATCAGCATAGTGTGCTATTGTTCTTGAAGTTCATATCAGCAAGTTTAAACTGCTTTGATCTTGTTCCATACTTTGATCCAGTGATTGATTTAAGTTTGTTTGTGCTTAATATCAGTTTATATAGCTTGTGTATGCATCTGGTTTAATTTGGAGTGCTTATTCTAGCTTAAACTGCTTAAGTGTTCATAACTGCTTAATATCCATGTCTGTGCTAGATCTGAGCATCTTTTGATTTGTCTGTGCTAATTGGTGATACTGAAGTGTGTTTTTGTGCTTGATTGTGACTCCTTGTGATTAACTGATCACTTGGGTGCCCTTGTCTTCCAACAAAACATACAGAATCTCTCTAAAATGAAAGGTCAAATAGTTAAGGCAGTGGGAACCAGTTCCTACTGAAAGTTCCCCCTGCTAGTGTAATTTTGTGTTCAGCTTATCAATAAGCTATTCTAGCTTATTTTAACCAGCAACAACTTTGATCTTGTAATAGGTGCTCATTATTTGACCCATTTGTTCATACTGGAGCATTTGGTGGGTTGACTTTAGGGTTTGACTAGAAAACCAACTTAATTGACTTTTTCATAAGTGCTTATTGGCTTATTCCAGCTTATTGGTTTTGCTTATTGGATTTTGGTTGATTGATTTGGCTTATTGAAGTCATTTGTAACCTTTTGCAAGTTGAATCAAGTCCTGAGGTGCCCTAGATCTCAAACCCGACTATTTTGTCTTTTAGTGAATTTGTACTTGGCTTATTTCTGGCTTATTGAGTGTGCTTTTTCAAAATTTCTTTTTACAGATCTCTTTAGTATCCCAAAAGAAGGTTGTGTGTCAAATTAGAGCTTATGGCATTAGCTTATTGCTTAATGAGCTTAATGGCCCAATAAGAATAAGTTGTTTGTTCATTAAGCTGTGATAAGCTCACTTTTAGCTTTTGGACCTTCAGAGTTTTGTGTTTAGAATTGAATTTTGAGTCAGATAGGGCTTTGCCAAGTCATTTGGGCTTATTTTGACTTTTTGGGCTAAAAAGCCCATTAAGCTTGACTGTTTTTTATTTTAACCCATTTGGGGGCCCAATAGGGGTATTCTGGTAATTTCACTTTCATTTTCTGATTATTTAGGTTAAAATAAACTACTTTGCAAGGTTTTAGAATTTTTATAATTTTTGGATTTTTAATATTATTTTAATATTATTTTTCAAATTTCATATTTTTGCATTTTTTATATTTTTCTTAGCTTAAATACATTAAAATAGGATTTTTGCAAATTTTAGATTAATTTTATCATCTTTAGATTATTTTTATAATTATTTTAAGTTTTAATAGTTTTTAAATCATTTTAAATAGTTCTTCTTAGTTTAAAAATTCATAAAAATAGTTTTTAATCTTTTTAGGTCATTTTAGAGGTTTACCAATTGAAAAATCATTATTTGGGCTTTTTGATAATTAATTTGATTTTTAGGGCTTTAATTAGCATTTAAAAATTAAATATTAAATTATTAAAAGGTTTGAAAAAGTTTTGATCATTGGTAAACTCTTAGTTTATTTATTTTGATTTTTGGTGAATTTTTGGTAATTTTTAGAATTAATTTTTATTTTTCGTACTTTTTACGGTTTTACGTGTAGTCGTAGTAGTAATTAATTTCACGTCTTCATCATTCTTGTCGACGTATAGTCGGTATGCGGCCCGGCCCAACAGGCCCGCGGCCCACACACACCTAACTTATCCTTCAAGAAACCCTAAGCCTATAAATACAAGGGTAGGGGTCTCATTCTACAACAGGTTCTCTCTCATAACTACACCTCTTATACCACATATTCATCCGATACTAACTTGACCATCGGAGGTGGACCCCGGGGCTCCGGCCTCGGGTCCACGTCTAACCGGTTTACCTTTGTTTGCAGCATTACTCAGGACCCGGGAAGACGACGAACGGCTCAGGAGAGTCGTCGAACCGGTCCAGCCAAATTATGCTCCAACAAGTTGGCGCCATCCGTGGGACCACTACTAAATCAAGTTTCGTGTTCTCATACTACCGGAAAACAAAAATCGATCTGAGATCGGTAAGTTCGAAACTATTGTTTTTTATTGTTTTCTACTTTCTACGTGCTACTACGCTTGGAAAATGGATTCGTTTAAATATTGCCATGCAAAAAATCAATCGCCATGCAAAATTGATTCGTTTACTATGTCTGGAAAACAAAAACGTATGATTTTTAATATCACCTCAAATTTCCAGTTGGTGATAATTTTTTAAATATACATGTGATTATAAAAATCATCAAAAAAGAGCAACAAAGATGCACCAGTAAGTATCCTCGACATCATTAACATTTTTTCCATGACTTCATTATGACAAACCGTCTTCCACAATATTCCGCAACTAGGCACATATTTTTTATTTTAATAAATAATATTGCTGATATCTTTGTAAATCTTAACAAAATTTTATCCATATATTTTAAATTTATAAAAAATATTATGTATATTTTTTAATTACAAAAAGATATTATCGACATTTTTTATACTCATAAGAAATATGAATATTTTTTAAAGAGATATTACAACTATCTTTTATTTGGATTGTTATATTTTTCGTATAAATCACGGTCCGACCTACTAATATTGGGTCGCGGCCCGACCTCTTTTCCGCGGTCATGGTACGTCCATCCGCGTTGATCTAAACTTATTTTATTGTATCTGCGGCTATGGTCTATCCAGCCACACTCATTTGTATGTTCGGTCAAATTTTATTACTACGGTCATGAGTCGCGTCTATAGCAATCAATCCGCATGTTCGAGTATATTGTTTATATTAATGAAAATATTACACATATTTTTTGAGTTAATAAAATATATTATTTACCTTTTAAATTTGACAAAAGTATATTCTTATATTTTATAAATGGATAATGTATCATCCATATCTTCTAAATAGGTGGTAAGATATTACCTATATTTTTAAACCAATAAAAGATATTACTTATATCTTTTATATTCGAAAGATGTTACATATATCTTTTAATTTGGTTACTATATTTTCCGTATAAGTTGCGATCCGACCTACTAATACCGTGTCGCGACTCGCCCTTTCTGTCCGCGGTCATGGTCCATCCATCCGCACTTGTCCTCACATTCATCATTATTACGTATAATTTAAATAATATATTTTTTATCCGCGGTTATGGTACGTCCATCCGCGCTAGTTCATACATTCGGACATCTTTAGCCTACGGGCGTACATGTACACATCGTTCCCAGGCGGAATAAGAGGATTGAGTGAACCTAATAATTCAACTTGTCGTATAAGAGGGATGCAACCCCAACGACCATGGATCATGTATCCTTGTTAGACACCTTACTATCAAGACGTTGTAGTAAGTTACGCAAACCACATGACTCATGATGGACTTGCAAAAGACACACTGTGCACGTCTAACAAAATTTTGTCATACATTTGACAGTCCTTATGGTAGTAGCGGTACGCCGCACGTAATGGCATAGCTCATCCCATAAGTTAGTTAAGATACGTCTTATACTATGTGACAATTCGCGGTTATGGCACGACCCATCCGTGTTGGTTCGCACGTTCGAACCCAATTTCTATCTTTCGTACGCGGCTATGGTACATCCATTCGCGTTGGTCTACACGACCGTTTTTTTTGAATACTTGATTAAGTTTAATACTACTAATCGAGTGTAGCACCGTTAAACTTGGGGGGCTACCAGGGTATAATAATACCACTAGTTCCGTGCATGACACGCAAATATCTTTGGATATATTTCTTTGCCGCAGAAGTCCGCCTTCTGCGGGGTTATTCCTTTGCCATGGAAGTATTACTTCCATTGGCTTATCCCTTCGCCGCAGAAGTACTCCTTCCGCGTGCTTGTTTCTGCGCCATGGAAGTATCTCTTCCATTGGCTTATTCCTTCGTGCTCATTCTCTTTGCCGTGGAAGTATTCTTCCACGGTCTTATTATCTTTCGCCGTGGAAGTATTCTTCCACGGTCTTACTATCTTTCGTCGTGGAAGTATTTTTCCACGGTCTCATTATCTTTCTCCGTGGAAGTATTCTTCCACGGTCTCATTATCTTTCGCCGTGGAAGTATTCTTCCACGGTCTTATAATCTTTCGTCGTGGAAGTATTCTTCCACGGTCTTATTATCTTTCGCCGTGGAAGTATTCTTCCACGGTCTTACTATCTTTCGCCGTGGAAGTATTTTTCCACGGTCTCATTATCTTTCGCCGTGGAAGTATTCTTCCACGGTCTTATTATCTTTCGCCGTGGAAGTATTCTTCCACGGTCTTACTATCTTTCGCCGTGGAAGTAATCTTCCACGGTCTTATTATCTTTCATCGTGGAAGTATTCTTCCACGGTCTTACTATCTTTCGCCGTGGAAGTATTCTTCCACGGTCTTATTATCTTTCGTCGTGGAAGTGTTCTTCCACGGTCTCATTATCTTTCACCGTGGAAGTATTCTTCCACGGTCTTACTATCTTTCGACGTGGAAGTATTCTTCCACGGTCTTATTATCTTTCGCCGTGGAAGTATTCTTCCACGGTCTTACTATCTTTCGCCGTGGAAGTATTTTTCCACGGTCTCATTATCTTTCGCCGTGGAAGTATTCTTCCACGGTCTCATTATCTTTCGCCGTGGAAGTATTCTTCCACGGTCTTATAATCTTTCGTTGTGGAAGTATTCTTCCACGGTCTTATTATCTTTCGCCGTGGAAGTATTCTTCCACGGTCTTACTATCTTTCGCCGTGGAAGTATTCTTCCACGGTCTCATTATCTTTCGCCGTGGAAGTATTCTTCCACGGTCTTATTATCTTTCGCCGTGGAAGTATTCTTCCACGGTCTTACTATCTTTCGCCGTGGAAGTATTCTTCCACGGTCTTATTATCTTTCGTCGTGGAAGTATTCTTCCACGGTCTTACTATCTTTCGCCGTGGAAGTATTCTTCCACGGTCTTATTATCTTTCGTCGTGGAAGTGTTCTTCCACGGTCTCATTATCTTTCACCGTGAAAGTATTCTTCCACGGTCTTACTATCTTTCGACTTGGAAGTATTCTTCCACGGTCTTATTATCTTTCGTCGTGGAAGTATTCTTCCACGGTCTTATTATCTTTCGTCGTGGAAGTATTCTTCCACGGTCTTACTATCTTTCGCCGTGGAAGTATTCTTCCACGGTCTTACTATCTTTCGCCGTGGAAGTATTCTTCCACGGTCTTATTATCTTTCGCCGTGGAAGTGTTCTTCCACGGTCTCATTATCTTTCGCCGTGGCAGTATTCTTCCACGTGCTTGTTATCTTTGCCGTGGAAGTATCCCTTCCACGTGCTCATTCTATTTGTCGTGGAAGTATTCTTCCACGGTCTTATTATTTTCGCCGTGGAAGTATCTCTTCCACGTGCTCATTATTTTCGCCGTGGAAGTATCTCTTCCACGTGCTCATTATTTTCGCCGTGGAAGTATCTCTTCCACGCGCTTGTTATCTTTGCCGTGGAAGTATCTCTTCCACGTGCTCATTATTTTCGCCGTGGAAGTATCTCTTCCACGTGCTTATTATCTTCGCCGTGGAAGTATCTCTTCCACGTGCTCATTATTTTCGCCGTGGAAGTATCTCTTCCACGTGCTCATTATTTTCGCCGTGGAAGTATCTCTTCCACGCGCTTGTTATCTTTGCCGTGGAAGTATCTCTTCCACGTGCTCATTATTTTCGCCGTGGAAGTATCTCTTCCACGTGCTTATTATCTTCGCCGTGGAAGTATCTCTTCCACGTGCTCATTATTTTCGCCATGGAAGTATCTCTTCCACGTGCTTATTATCTTCGCCGTGGAAGTATCTCTTCCACGTGCTCATTATTTTCGCCGTGGAAGTATCTCTTCCACGCGGTTGTTATCTTCGCCGTGGAAGTATCCCTTCCACGTGCTCATTCTCTTTGCCGTGGAAGTATTCTTCCACGGGCTTATTATTTTCGCCGTGGAAGTATCTCTTCCACGTGCTTATTGTCTTCGCCGTGGAATTTTCTCTTCCACGCGCTTGTTATCTTCGCCGTGGAAGTATCCCTTCCACGTGCTCATTCTCTTTGTCGGGGAAGTATTCTTCCACGGGCTTGTTATTTTCGCCGTGGAAGTATCTCTTCCAAGTGCTCATTATTTTCGCCGTGGAAGTATCTCTTCCACTAGCGCCTTATTTTAAACGTGGAAGTATTCCTTCCATGGGCTCGTTTTCTTCGTCGTGGAAATACGTCTTCCACTCTCTTGTTGCCTTTGCCTTGGAAGTACGCCTTCCGCTGGCTCATTCTGCCACAGAAGTACGTCTTCTGTTGGTACATATCTTTGTTACGGAAGTACGTCTTCCGTGACGAATTACTTTGCCCGACCATGGAGCGATGTTTCCAAAATTTACATCGTTTATACTTAATTAGATGGAGCTTGATCAACTATGTTTAATCTAGGAAAAACTGTGACAAATTCTGGAAGTCATTATCAGATTTCGGGGCCGTAAGACGGATGTAATATCCGCATCACTTGGCCACAGAAGTACGAATTCTGTTGGCCTTAGGACGAATGCAATACTCGCACTATGTTGCATCATTAGTGGGTATTAGAAGTACGTCTTCAAATGTTCACGATGCAGCATACGGGTTCCACCTTCATCTTCACAAAACCTTCTTATCATCCTCACGGTAGAGATGAATAAGAATGATACCTTGCCAATGCCAGTGTTACCCCGGCTATAGAAACATGTTTTCTTCTTACGGGGTCCTTACTGTCTGAACACGGGAAACCAAGCATTCGAGCACAACCACCCGTCTTACGTATACATGTTTTCCCATTTCTTTCGACGTGGATATGCTTACAGGTAGCGGATATGGTGTAAAGTCTAGTAACTTCGGTGACAACCTCGCTTACTAGACTGGGGGGACATGATGGCGTATAGTGGCTATGCTCACTATACGCAATCCCATCCTATCATCTTTTTGCTAAAGGTAGCCCATTTACGAGTGGAGCCATATGTTACGGACGACCCACGAGGATGTCCTAGCAACAAACCGCACGCGGTTGTTAAGTAAGCGTGATACATAATGAGTCTAGCATAACATGATCATGAACCATATCATACTAGACTGGGGGACATGTCGACGTATAGTCGGTATGCGGCCCGGCCCAACAGGCCCGCGGCCCACACACACCTAACTTATCCTTCAAGAAACCCTATGCCTATAAATACAAGGGTAGGGGTCTCATTCTACAACAGGTTCTCTCTCATAACTACACCTCTTATACCACATATTCATCCGATACTAACTTGACCGTCGGAGGTGGACCCCGGGGCTCCGGCCTCGGGTCCACGTCTAACCGGTTTACCTTTGTTTGCAGCATTACTCAGGACCCGGGAAGACGACGAACGGCCCAGGAGAGTCGTCGAACCGGCCCAGCCAAATTATGCTCCAACAATATTAATCTCAAATCTTGCTACATTTTAATCTCAAATCTTGCTACATTTTAATTTCTCATCCCCTTCTATACAATATTAATCTCAAATCTTGCTACATTTTAGTCACACACATATACCTCCTTGGGAAACGAACTTTCACCTTTGGGTCATTAGTGCTTGATTTTCCTAAATCATCACTTAATACTTACCGCTCATTTACGCTCTTTTGTTTTCCTAAACAAGAGGTGTAATTTTCCACAATCATTTTGGCGTCGCTGCCGGGGAGGTGTGTCGTGATTAATTTGTCTTGTTGTTTTTAATATTAACCATAAATAGTATTTGTATTAGTAGAACTCTACTAATCACAATCAATTCAAAATATCTCCAAAAGTGTGAAAACACAACCTTAATTGGGATTTGATCTCCTAATTATTGTATTCGAATCTCAAACAAAAAAAAAGACAAAAATAGATAAATACTTTCGTGAAGCTCGATTTTGAAAAATACAAACTATAAGGTGGGTATAAGGCGGGTATTATAAAATATATCCTAAGGAAAAAAGGCTCTTAAGTGCTTCGCGCCGCCTCGTTTCCCCGCTTGCTTGTGAGTATTTTGAGATTGAAAGGTAATCGAGGGTTTTGCCGCCCAAAGTATTATTACGTATAATATATTTGCTTGGTTTCTTTGTGATTAAACCCTCTTGATCAATTTGGTTTTCACCAAAGTTCTAAAGTCATTCGAAGGCGTTCACTCCACGTGATCGTTTTCATTTATTTGAGGCTTCTATAATCAAGAGTTTGATTCGAGGAGAGATTTGGTAGATTGTTGTCTACGAAGATACACCAAAATCCAAAAAAAAAATTAAAAACAATCAAAAACACAAAAAAATTGAAAATTCACAAAACACCCAAAAAGAATCTTCTTTGCTCACCTCCCATTCTTCGTGAAGTTTATGATCACTCGTAATCAAGCAAAGCGAGCTCGTAAACATCTTCAAAAGCAAGCAAATCAAGAGACGTTGATTGAAGAACAAACTCCAATTGTTGAACCTATTGTAGAACAAGAAGTCGTCATGGCTAATCGTACTATGATGGAGTTGCTACAAGCACCCACCGAGGGTTTTGGAGAAGCCATTGTGATTCTCGCTATCCTTGCGGAGAATTTCGAGATTAAGACGGGTTTAATGTCGATGTTGCAAACTAATAAGTTTAGAGGTCATGAGAAAGACAACCCGCATTACCACATAAGGAATTTTAATCGTCTCACCGCTACTAGCAAGTTTAAGGATGTTCCACATGACGCCATTAAAATGATGTTGTTTCCATACTCGTTAGATGGACCCGCTAAAATTTGGCTTGAGAAAGAATCGCCAAATTTGATTTTGACATGGGGTGATCTCGTTTCTAAGTTTGTGAACAAATTTTTTCCACCATCTAAAACAACACATTTGAAAAATGAGATTTCAAGATTTGTACAACGAAATAATGAAAGTTTTTCAATGGCATGGGAACGATTTAAAGAAATGTTACATGAATGTCCACACCATGATTTTCGGAATTACATCAAATTGATACTTTTTATAATGGGCTTAATGATCATGAACGAGATTATTTGAATGCCGTCGCGGGTGATAATTTTTTGTGCAAAACGACCTATGAAGCTTTAAAGATTATCGAGAATAGATCTAAGGTTTATAGCCCTCGTAACACACCGAGTGTTGCCAATTTGGGTTCGTCATCGTCGTCATCGTCTCGTAGCATTAATGCCTTACATGATGAAGCTAATGAGGAAAATCGGTTTTTCGATAGATTTGCTAATCTTATGACTCATTGGAAAGCACAAGAGGCTTTGAATTCCGCTTCGGTTAAAGCGGTTGAAAAGACTTGTTTGTCTTGTGGTGGAGCTCATGATCTTTCCGAGTGCATTACCGCCGGTGGTAACACTTCGAGTGCTTACGTTGCAACGGGAACTTATAACCAAAACGGCCAAGGTTCCCGCCCAAATCAAGCTCCACCAAATCAAAATGCTAATAACTATCGAAACAACAACCAAGGTGGTAATTATCAAGGAAATTCACGTAACTACAACGAAGGGAATTATCAAAGTGGGAATGGACAAGTTACTAATCAAAACCAAAACCGTGATTTTCAAAACACTACACAAGGTTTTCAAAATGCTCACACTAAAAATCTTCAAGGAGAACTTTGGATTATGCTAAAGCAAATGATGCTAAGTTTGAAACATGCAACCTGAGATGATTAGCTTAAGTTACGAGTTGAAAAACAAGCTTAAAAACGAACTTGTTAATGAACTTAAAACTCATGCAAATAAAATGGAGGGAAATGTCCAATGTCTTCAACAAAATCAACAAAAGATAGAACAAGGACAACATGAGATTAAGCAAGAATTGTTAAAAGCGGATTTAAGGCAATCAAAATTTGAGGACCGAATGGAAAAAATGTTTGAATCAATCATGTGTAAACCCTCTTCCTTGGGTGGTCTTCCTAGTGATACCATTGCAAACCCGAAGGGAGAAATGAAGGTTATTACTACACGAAGTGGTAAAACTTTCAAGGAACCAATCTCTCGTCCAAGTACTTCTACGGAGAAGGAAATCGAGAAAGAACCCGAGGTGGTGGTAGAAAAGGAGCAAATTCCAAGTCCACGAAGTACCACTCATACCACACCTACGGTTGAACCAATATCAATCATGGAACCCGAGATTCCAAGGTCGTTGCCTAATGTCCAACCCACACCACCCTTACCTTACCCTTCGAGACGTAACAAGGAAAAGGCACAAGAGCGGAATAATTATCAATTTGAGCTTTTTATGAAAATGTTTCGCGACATACATTTTAACATAAGTTTTGCCGACGCTCTTATCATGATGCCTCGATTCGCCGCAAACTTCAAAAGTATGCTAAACAACAAAGAAAAGTTACAACAATCGTCTAGTTGTTCATCGGTTTTTCTTAGCCGCATACCACAAAAAGTCGGTGATCCCGGTAAATTTTTGATTCCGTGTGCAATTCAAGATATGGAGGAATGCTACGCCTTGGCCGATCTTGGTGCTAATATTAATTTAATGCCTCTTGAGATTTTCAAATCGCTTTCGCTTCCGGCTCTTACTCCTTCGAACATGTCTATCGATATGGCCGATCATTCTACGATTTTAGCATGTAGAGTAGCCGAGGACGTTTTCGTTAAAGTCAGAAAGTTTTACTATCCTGTTGACTTTATCGTTGTAGACATTCCTATCGATTGAAAAGTTCCTCTCATTTTGGGTCGTTCATTTTTGGATACATCAAGAGCACTTATTGATGTTCATGCTCGAAAAATCACCCTTCGTTTCAATGAGGAAGAACTTGTCATCAATGCAACACAAAACTCCAACCTTTCTCATGTCTATTCTATTGCAACCTTAAACCATGGTAATTCAACCAATTTCGTTTGCAAAGAATTTTCACCAAGAATTTTAGGAAATGTCGCAAAAAACGATTTACCATTTCCTTCGCCGGTGGAGGTTATGAGTGTAAAGCCTACAAAGAAGAAACCGTCAATAATTGAATCAAAAAATCCTTCACCTCACCTCGAACATTCATTCTTGAAAAGTGTTGATAAGTTTTCGGTTTCTACGGAAGATCTTTCGGATGACGAATATGTTGACCACGATGGGGAGGTTTTCTTTGTCGATAAACGTTTTGAGAAAACCACCAAAACCAAAACGGTTTTCAAATGTGAGAATTTTTAGTGTGACTAACATCGTCTTAGAAACACCAAATATTTTCGACATAATCAAAAAGGGTTTTCATAAGGAGAGTTTAAAAGATAAAAAAGGAAAAGATTTTAAATGTGATTTAATTGATTTTTCTACAAATCTAACTCCGTCATCACCACGTGTTTTGAGTGCTACAAGCTCGTCTACTCCTTTTGACGATGCTTTGTGTGGTTCTAGTATGGGGGAAGCCCCTTATGTTCCCTCTCCTTTCTCCACCGAGGACGAGATATTTGATCCCGGAATTGCTTATAAAGGGAAATATCGGTCTTCCACCGATGCAATAAATGGAAAATCTATCTATTTGCTTGGTGCGAGTCTACCTCGAGTAGCTCAAAAGTTTGTCTTACCAATTGTCCCACCCTTCTACTTCTCATCTCTTTTCTTCAAACTCTTTGAGTTTTTGGCACGTGTTGAAGTGGCGTTGAATTGTTTATCCAATGAAAACGAAGACGCCATCTTCGATCCCGATATTTTGCATCATTAAAGGACTTAGTCCTTAATACCGGTTGCTTTTTGGGCCTTGTTTATCATGTAAGCCCCACTAAAAACTGACCATACCATGATTATCCCTAAATGATCACATTTATGGGGGATTCGAGTCGAGCTTATGACTCGGTAATTAAAAACGAGGTGCCTCGTGGGGGAGATCCCATGCTTATCATTTTATGCTTACTAATAACTAATTAGAAGGGATTTGTGCCCTTCCAACTTGTTGTCTCGTGGTTGTTTGTGATTGTGTTATCTAGATCATCATCATCTACGATTGAAGACTCTCGTGTTCGTTTACGTGAGCCTCCATCGTTTGCTTGAAGAAGTTTTTCACGAATCCATTTGACATATCCTTTATTGTTCTAACAATTATCTTTTAGCATACTTAATAAACGGCTTTAGATATATTGTTGATCACCCTTTCCATGCTAGATCCTAAGCATTCGACTCTTCGTCTCTAGTATGGGGGTGCTCCACCTTTAGACTCGAAACATTGAGGACAATGTTTACTTTTAGTATGGGGGTGAATAGGTACTTGCTTTGCTACGCCCTCACGCTTTCCAATTTTCAATGTTTTGTTTTTGTTACTAATAAGGCTAAAAATGGCCAAATTTTAAAAAAATTTCTTAGTTTTAATAAGTGTATTTAAGACACGAATGAATATTTTCCGATGGGTAGAATAAGAGCTAATCTTTTACTTGATGGGCATTTGGAGCCCTTTACATTCCTTAACCCGCTCAATTCAAGTTTTGCTAGACTTTTATATAGGGAACTTTAAAACGCGAAAGTCTTAGCTCATTCGGGTTAAGAACAAGAACTTTTCGCAAGTTCCTATAATTGATCCTAGAAAGTCACTTATCAAGGGAACTATAAAATGCATTCTCTAAACTTGAAAAAGTCCAAGAAAGTGCAAGATCCTATAGGTGGCTTGAAAACCCAAAACTTTGATTTGATATAGTCTTAATGAAAGCTAATCCAAATTTGGCTTAATTTTGACTTGCATGGCTAAGTATTCACGAGTCTCTTTAATTAGAGGTCTTTATATAGTGAAGAACGAGAGATGATAGAGTTAGACAAGTGATCATTTAAACGTAGAACATGAAAATGTTCTTTCAAAAACTCATACGTTTTTAATTGTGGCTTTTTATTCCCATAAGATCAATGCATTAGGAATAAAAATAATTGCAATAAGTAAGGTCGTACGATTTGAAAGGTTACTTAGCCTCTAGCGCAAGATCGTTTAAAAGTTGCTAGGGGTTGAATTGTGACAACCGTGGTTTTGAGGTTCGTCACTTGGTCTTACTTTTAGGTTATTTTATTTGTGACTACTTGATTTTTGTGCTTACGTGTTTATTTTGTGTGAATGAGGTTGGTGTGGTTATCGTTTATGAGTATAGAGTACTCATAAGTAAATCGAGGAACGGTTATTTCATGTTCATGAGCTCACAAGTGGTGACTATGAAATGAAAGTGGTGATATTGTGGTGTTTACGTATAAATATTATAGTAGTAGTATTTTTTTTTAGGATTTACGGTTTAGCATTTAGAGGTCTCGGGTGAGGTAATTATCCATATGAATATTTTTCGGGATGGTTTTAGGTCATTTAGGACTTAATTATAAAGTTTATTTCAAAATTTGAGATTTTTGTTAAAAGTGTATATTTTACGTCTTTTACGGTAAAACGCGTAAATTTGACTAGTTTTACGGTTTTGAGGTTTTGGAAGTTTTAGGAGCTGAAATAAATTAAGGTAAATTAAGGTAATATTAATAAGATATTAATTAACAATAAAAAGAAAAAAAAATAAAGAAAAAACGAAATTAGGGGTGTTTGGGTCGGTTTAGAAGAGAAAAAAAAGAAGAAAAGGAAAAAAAAAAAGGAAAGTGGGCTTTGGGTTGGACTAGGATTCACTCATACCCTATATAATATATATACTAAACCAAATTCATTATATTTCTCCTGGAGATGAAGGAAATTCGTGAGTTATATAAAAAATTAGGGTTCTTCATAAAATTTTGGGGTTTTCTTAAATCAAAGGTAAATCTTCATAACCCTTTTCAATTTAATTGTTTTTATGCTTAAATTAATCATTCTTATGATGGATTAGGGTTAGGGTTTAATATAAAAACAGTAAATTAATGTTGTATTAATCATAATATGATGATTACATAAGTTAGTGCTTGTAATTAGAGGGATTAGGGTTAATTAATGAGGTTGATTATGTTAAACCCGTTTTTAAAAACTGGGCAGATTTTTGAGTCAATTGTTTTGATCATATCGGGAGTTCTACAAACTCTTATTTTGCGATCCACATACCCCTGGAAAGCTATTTGAAGTGGCTTTCCATGCAAGAAACGAGAACTAAATTGGAGGTCGGGAAGTGGGTCAAAAACAGGTTACAACAGTCAGAGGTCAAAACAGTTTTGAATTCAGCCTGTTTTCTTTTTAAGTTTTGGGTTGTTTGGGGCACTTAGGGTTGAATTGGGATCTTCTCACGAACGTGAGAGATGGGTTATATATTTTAGTTAATATCTGCACTTGGGTTAAGGTGGTGGTTTAGGGTAAGACCCCTTAATGGTAACAAACTTTTAGTACGTTTAAAATCAGGAAATCTGGAATGACAAAAGTAGATATATATATATATCGGGGCCTTAACAGTAGCTTTAAGGTTAGGGCAAGTGGGAGGTGTTAGCCAACATATGTAAGGGTATGAATATTCCTTTTACAGAAACTATGGGTAGGTTTAAGTGGGCGTTTGACCTAATGTTTTGAGACCTAAAACTGGGACTGTTTTGGGTAAAATACGAACGGGTTAGTTATTAAACTTAACCAAGTTAAGGACTTGTTAAGGAAGGGTATTGGGGTAATTAGAGCCTATTAATGAGGTATATATGTGAGAATATGCTAGATGTCCATCATAGGTTAATGAGCCATCTTAGTGATTGGTTCGTTTATTGATTTCGTGTTTTTGGTTTGTTAGCTTGTTGTTAGTGCAAGGATGTGTGAAGGAGCTATCAGGTGAGTGTTCATAGTCCCATGTTTATTTTTGTTTTTGACTTCCAGATGGGATGGAAGAGACACTGTGTTGAGTTGTTTCTAAATTGTTGTTGTGAATGTTTTATGGTTGTGATGGACTTGTGTGTACACTTATGTGATTAACTGCTATGCGATTTTTGATATGTTATTGTGGTTTGACAAGGTAGTGGCCTTGTGGTTTGACAAGGTAGTGGCCTTGTGGTTTGCCAAGGTAGTGGCCTTGGATTAGGTACATAGGGTGATCATCTAAGGTACCATGATGTTGTTTGGCAAGGTAGGAGCCTTGGATTGGTTTGGTATGATTGGTCTTGATTGATAGTTGTTAATACATAATTGTAACACATTGTTCATATGTTCTTTTGTTGATGATTGTTATTCACAGCTTGTAACTGATTTAGCGTTGGAGTCTAAACCTATGACTCTCACCAACTTTATGTTGACGTGTTTTAGTGTCTCTTTCAGGTGAGAATGTGGTTAAGCTTGAGGATAGAAGTGGTTAGACTTGGATGCCTTAGGATTGCATAAAGAAGGAGATCCCCGTTCCTTCTTAGTTTACCTTTATGTTTTTTTGATAAGTGATACATGTTGGCACCTATATGTTTGTTTGGTTTATGTTTATTGTTTGTCTTGGGTAAGTGGTAGGACTGTTACCTACTTACCTAGAATCCTGCATTGTTGAGATATTGTCATGACCTTCGTGTCACCATTTTTATGACATTTCTTATTTCATATAGTTGTCTCTATAGACACGCCATGTTGTGATGATATCCATACGTCGCGCCCCATGTTCCGCCATGGTGGGGTGTGACAGAATGGTATCAGAGACAATGGTTATAGAGAATTAGGTTGCCTAGTCGCGTAGCCTAGTCTATAGCTTAAGGGTCCCTGCATATAGGCGTCATAGGAGTATGTGTGCATTTTATAGTAATTGATGTGTTTGAATATTATTTTCGCAGTATTTGTTAGGTTATGAACTACTATGGTTTATACTTAACTACATGTTATTTTCTTTACGAGTTTTGATTAGTGCGGGTGGAACCATGGTCGTATACGCTAGTCATTGTTGGATTTCGCTTAATTATGTTTTCATGTTCTTTATACATTTTGAATTTTGTCTACGCTGGTTCAGCTGGACTACGAGTTTATGTGTTTCATGCATTGGCTATGTTATTTTAATACATGGGGTTTTGGATCTTATCTTGTGTGGTTATGTGTTGTGAGTAGATAGATTTATGTGTTATATGTTGTATTGATTCTTATAAGTGTCATCATAGGAGGGAGTGCATTGGGGAAAGGGTAATTGTATAAGTATGGTGGCCAACATAGTTATACAAGTACCACAACTTCAATGGGTTCTCAAGTATGGTTGCATGAAAGAGGGTTAGTACATGCTTGTATATGATGAGATGTAGAATTTGGGTATACGTATTATATATGGATTTATGTAATGGCTGCCTATGATATGGCTATTGTTCTTTTTGTGTTTTATGTTTTAGGTTATAGTTGTGGTGTGTGATTATGGGGTCACACGATATGGTTTGGTTTTGGAGGTGGGCATTATGCCTTGTTGTGGCACGGTGAGATGGTGATTAGTCGTGTGGAAAAACGAGTGTATGACGTGATTTGTTGATCCGACATGTATGGTAACGAGTATGTTTTGGGTGATTTAATAGGTATATATATGCGGATGTATATATACTACTATGTGTTAAGTTATGGTATATGGTCGTTCACTAGTTATTATAACTTGAACGTACCTTGTGTTTGTTCGTGTTTTATGGTGCTGGAGTTGATGGAATTTCAACAACGTTTCGAATTTTTTTGAACTGTGTCTTGTAGCGTATTCTTTGAGTTCATATTTCACGTGTACGTTTTAAAATGTTGTTCTGGGTTTTAAGTCCGTTGAAATAAATGGAGATTTCTTTTGGGATAATGAAATCTTTTGGGTTGAGTCTTACATTTCTTTTGGTTGGTATATGGAAAAAGGGGGGACTTGGAAATCTACTATAGAGTTAGATAGTTGGTTGTATTCGGTAAAATAAGGGTAAGGTGTTGGAGTCACGTTTGAAACAAGATGTAACATAAGTTTTTTTTTCAACACTTATTTATTTCAAATTCTAAAAGACTTTCATTAAAATAAAGCGAAGTAAAATTTCTTTCTACTTACATAGTTTATATAATCGGATTTAACTGATTCATGCCATTTATAGTTATTGATACAAGGTTAAAAGGAGTTTATGAATATTTCACATACAATTATATCTTTCATTGAAAAGGATTGCATTGATCACTAAGTCTATTCTTTAGTTTTTAAAACAACTAGCATAAAATTGTTTTGGTCATAACTTATTCGTTTTTAAAGCTTTTTGGGTGATTCAAAAGCCTAAAATTATGTACTCGGAACGTACTTTTCAAATATTCAGAGTGTATAGTCATGGGAGGTCAGTGGACTGGTCGGAATTGTTGTACAAGTGTCGGGTTCAAGGTTGAGTTTGAATAGTAGTTTTATTTTTATGATTTGGGATGCACGGGATACCTAGTCTATGAATTGAGTTTTGAGATCGTCTAGAAGGTTGTTTGTAGATGGTTTGAGTCACATAGATGTGGGGAGGTAAGGAAAAAAGAAATTTAAAAAAATATATATATATATATAATATTCTTTTGGAAAGTCGATCTTTTGCACGGTTTAAATAATATGTCGCGGGGCGTAATATGTTTTGGTTGCCATTGGGTGTTTCTTGGATTATTTTTCGTTGTCATGGGTCATTTGGAATTGATACATGTTTTGGGTTTGAGTTTTCTTTTGAGTCTCGTGGTTTTTGATTTGTTTTAATTGGTGCACGTGAAATGTCGTTAGTTATCCGTGGGTTTAATTCGTCGATCGTATCTGGTGTATTCAGGATGTAGTTTTGGTTTTGTATGGTTTAGGAGCGTTGAGGTAGAACCATGAATAGAGCAAGTAGGAGAAGTGAGAGGAGTTGTAGTTAGTGTCATCCAAGGAAAATCGTTGATGGAGTGAATTAAGAACAAGAGCTGTTAGAAATAGCAAGGAATTTATTCGTATTGCCGCTAAGAGAGGGTGTGAGGAGGACATAGTTGAAATTGCTAAGGATGTTGTATGAACGTTTTGGGTTTACGGTTATGCATTTGGCTTCGCCAAAGCACTAGCGGTTTTAATGGAGTCAATGAACCGAGTGTGCATGAACGTCTATAAACGAGTTGTCATCGGGAGCATCGACGACATCTTGATCTACTCAAATCTTAGAAGGAGGATGAGGCGAATTATGTGTTGGTTTTGGAGTTGTTAGTAAAGGGAATGAAACGTGAGGTTTTCAAGTGTGAGTTTTAGGATTTAGTTGGCCAGGACTAGTAGTCAGAGATGATGGCATATCGTGGAACCAGCAAGGGGCGAAGTGAAGAAGGACGAGGAAGAATTTTGGAGGCTGAAGAGGTGGATTGGATGATGAGCAGATCTTGGCATTATCGGAAGGACTGGATGAATTCGCGAAGCATGACGATACGTGGAGCAGGGATTTGGACGCGTACGAGGACGACAAAGAAAGGCGATCGCTTATACGTTGCAGGAACTGATGATTTGGAAGAACTGGATAGACTTAGTTAGTGGAGCTGGACTGTTATATCTGCCTAGAATGCTAGAGGCATTTGGTGTACGAGACGTGGAGAATGATCTATACGGATCATGAACGTATCCAACACATATTCAATCATCTTGATTGAACATTTGGCAAAGGTGATGTGTGGAGTTAATTGATGAAAGAAAATTGCAAGGCCAAGTACCATCTGGGAAAGGCAAGCATGGTCGATGAGACATGGAATAAGAAGGATGAGGTGAAGCTGAGACGAACTTGAACTATAGGGATGATGTATTAGAGTGGTTTGGATGAAGGATGTGGGTTGCACGAGTTGAGTTGTCTAAAGCAGTGAACGCGTCAACATTTATGTTGCGTGGCTTGGACAATCGTAAGGAGGAAAGGGACGTAGACTATACTTCCTACATGGATAGGAGTAGTTTAGAAAGGGTGATGTAAGGACGAAGTTGGTGGAAGGGATACATAATGCGGTGGGGGATTAAGTACGATGAGAGTTGGGTGATAGTCGATAGACTGACTAATTCATCACCTATTTCAAGAGGAATGAGAAGTCACGTAGTTGGGAAGTTGGAAGAATTAATGGATATGTGAAAGACCGTCATAGGTCACTTTGTAAGGAAATTGGAATTTAAAGTAGTTTGGGATACGGACTGAAGGGAGTTGATGAACGTAATTGGACATGGGTGATTGATTTAGAGGTAGTTCGGAAACTCGTTAGCGATGGCTGAGTTTTCATATAATGATAGTTATCGTACTAGAAGTCGATAAATGCCATTTGAGGCACGATATGAAAGGATAGGGTGAGTTGTCCTCATTGTGTACTAGAATTGGTAAAAGAGGCTACTAATGTGGTAATGGTGTTTGTGGACAGAATGAGAGCAACAAGGGATGCTATGTAGAAAAGGAGGAAACCACTAGATTTAGTGACAAAGTTATGTATGGAGTTTCACCCATAGTAACGGGTGGTATGATTTGGAAAGATGTAAGTGTTGATGTAGAGTTTTGTAGGTCCATTTATGATCTTTGGGAAGATCAGACCATTAGCTTATGAGCATAGAATTACCTGGGGGAAATGAGTTGTATACATGATACATTTCATGTATTGGGGTTGGTAAATGTTGTTTGAGGATGCATATTTGCATGTCCGGTTATTCGGGTTTTCTGCTAATAAGAGTCTTTGTTTTATCGAAGAGTCATTTGCGAGATTTATTGACTGTGAGGTCAAGAGTTCGGCAATGGGTTTAATTATTTTTGGTTTGTACATGTGGTATCTTGAAACTTGAACTGAAGTTCACGTGGAAATGAGAGGAGTTCATTTAGAACAAGTATCCTCGTGTGATTTGTTGTTTGTGTGTTGATCCTAAGGAGTAAATCTCGGGACGAGATTTCTATTAGGAGGGAGTGATGTGACAACCGTGGTTTTGAGGTTCGTCACTTGGTCTTACTTTTAGGTTATTTTATGTGTGACTACTTGATTTATGTGCTTACGTGTTTATTTTGTGTGAATGAGGTTGGTGTGGTTATCGTTTATGAGTATAGAGTACTCATAAGTAAATCGAGTAACGGTTATTTCATGTTCATGAGCTCACAAGTGGTGACTATGAAATGAAAATGGTGATATTGTGGTGTTTACGTATAAGTATTATAGTAGTAGTATTTTTTTTAGGATTTACGGTTTAGCATTTAGAGGTCTCGGGTGAGGTAATTATCCATAAGAATATTTTTCGGGATGGTTTTAGGTCATTTAGGACTTAATTATAAAGTTTATTTCAAAATTTTAGATTTTTTTTAAAAGTTTATATTTTACGACTTTTACGGTAAAACGCGTAAATTTGACTAGTTTTACGGTTTTGAGGTTTTGGAAGTTTTAGGAGCTGAAATAAATTAAGGTAAATTAAGGTAATATTAATAAGATATTAATTAACAATAAAAAGAAAAAAAAATAAAGAAAAAAACGAAATTAGGGGTGTTTGGGTCGGTTTAGAAGAGAAAAAAAGGAAGAAAAGGAAAAAAAAGGAAAGTGGGGTTTGGGTTGGACTAGAATTCACCCATACCCTATATAATGTATATACTAAATCAAATTCATTATTTTTCTCCTGGAGATGAAGGAAATTCGTGAGTTATATAAAAAATTAGGATTCTTCATAAAATTTTGGGGTTTTCTTAAATCAAAGGTAAATCTTCATAACCCTTTTCAATTTAATTGTTTTTATGTTTAAATTAATCATTCTTATGATGGATTAGGGTTAGGGTTTAATATAAAAACAGTAAATTAATGTTGTGTTAATCATAATATGATGATTACATAAGTTAGTGCTTGTAATGAGAGGGATTAGGGTTAATTAATGAGGTTGATTTTGTTAAACCCATTTTTAAAAACTGGGCAGATTTTTGAGTCAATTGTTTTGATCATATAGGGAGTTCTACAAACTCTTATTTTGCGATCCACATACCCCTGGAAAGATATTTGAAGTGGCTTTCCAATGCAAGAAACGAGAACTAAATTGGAGGTCGGAAAGTGGGTCAAAAACAGGTTACAACAGTCGGAGGTCAAAACAGTTTTGAATTCAGTCTGTTTTCTTTTTAAGTTTTGGGTTGTTTGGGGCACTTAGGGTTGCATTGGGATCTTCTCACGAACGTGAGAGATGGGTTATATATTTTATTTAATATCTGCACTTGGGCTAAGGTGGTGGTCTAGGGTAAGACCCCTTAATGGTAACAAACTTTTAGTACGTTTAAAATCAGGAAATCTGGAATGACAAAAGTAGATATATATATATATCGGGGCCTTAACAGTAGCTTTAAGGTTAGGTAAAGTGAGAGGTGTTAGCCAACATATGTAAGGGTATGAATATTCCTTTTACAGAAACTATGGGTAGGTTTAAGTGGGCGTTTGACCTAATGTTTTGAGACCTAAAACTGGGACTGTTTTGGGTAAAATACGAACGGGTTAGTTATTAAACTTAACCAAGTTAAGGACTTGTTAAGGAAGGGTATTGGGGTAATTAGAGCCTATTAATGAGGTATATATGTGAGAATATGCTAGATGCCCATCATAGGTTAATGAGCCATCTTAGTGATTGGTTCGTTTATTGATTTCGTGTTTTTGGTTTGTTAGCTTGTTGTTAGTGCAAGGACGTGTGAAGGAGCTATCAGGTGAGTGTTCATAGTCCCATGTTTATTTTTGTTTTTGACTTCCAGATGGGATGGAAGAGACACTGTGTTGAGTTGTTTCTAAATTGTTGTTGTGAATGTTTTATGGTTGTGATGGACTTGTGTGTACACTTATGTGATTAACTGCTATGCGATTTTTGATATGTTATTGTGGTTTGACAAGGTAGTGGCCTTGTGGTTTGACAAGGTAGTGGCCTTGTGGTTTGCCAAGGTAGTGGCCTTGGATTAGGTACATAGGGTGATCATCTAAGGTACCATGATGTTGTTTGGCAAGGTAGGAGCCTTGGATTGGTTTGGTATGATTGGTCTTGATTGATAGTTGTTAATACATAATTGTAACACATTGTCCATATGTTCTTTTGTTGATGATTGTTATTCACAGCTTGTAACTGATTTAGCGTTGGAGTCTAAACCTATGACTCTCACCAACTTTATGTTGACGTGTTTTAATGTCTCTTTCAGGTGAGAATGTGGTTAAGCTTGAGGATAGAAGTGGCTAGACTTGGATGCCTTAGGATTGCATATAGAAGGAGATCCCCGTTCCTTCTTAGTTTACCTTTATGTTTTTTTTGATAAGTGATACATGTTGGCACCTATATGTTTGTTTGGTTTATGTTTATTGTTTGTCTTGGGTAAGTGGTAGGACTGTTACCTACTTACCTAGACTCCTGCATTGTTGAGATATTGTCATGACCTTCGTGTCACCATTTTTATGACATTTCTTATTTCATATAGTTGTCTCTATAGACACGCCATGTTGTGATGATATCCATACGTCGCGCCCCATGTTCCGCCATGGTGGGGTGTGACATGAATAGAGTTCATAGCCAAGACATAACTTATTGAAGCGGGACGCGAAGATTGGTGAAGATCCAAAAAGGCCCTAACAAGGCATGAGGAGATCTATTTTTTCTAAAGATCCAAGATGATGTGAAGTATCATTATTCCTAAATCAATATGAAGGATCGAGACACACGACGAAAAGAAATTACTCCCCTAGAGATCATGGAGAAAGTCTATCCAAAAAGACCCTAACAAGGTATGAGGATAAATATATCCAAGTCCGAAAAGGAGGCGGATCGTTGTATATCAAAGTCCAAAATAGAGATTGAAGAAAAATGATGAAGTCGTGGTCCAAATATGAAGAATCTCTCAAAAATGTCAAGTGAAGAAATTCCAAATATATGAAGAGAAGACCATAATTTCAAGAACGTCTTCCTAAGATTTGAAGGATGAAGTACATGCCAAATATCAGTCCGAGAAAGGTCTCAAATCGTGAAACGAGTTATGCCAAGATATGAACATAAGGAGATACACGAGAAGCCGTTTTAAAAGATTTTGTCCTTGAGTTAACTATCGATTAAATCGTGCTACTTTGCTTTTGGACTAATAAATATTCAAATAAGTCAATATGAATCACTTGTGATCCATGACAAATAGTTAAAAAAATGCTAGTAACCCATTTCCTTTTATAATAACTAGGATTGCGGGGAGAAAAAGTATTACACAATTTGGACGTATGTGTAGTGTTAGCATTGTGACTTGTACCAACAATGATCTCGTTTTTGCACTTAGCATGGAATGTATGACAATCAAGGATGACGAAATTTACTCTAAGGGACATTTACTTGTTTTTATTCTTCAACCTTAAAAGTCACATTCGTGATGAAAATCATACATTATGTCTTTAAACATTTTCGTAGTATTGTTGCAAGTCTTTTACTTTTCAATAAAGGTTAATAAAATTGAATTTTGGTGATGCTTAGATACTTTATTCTAGCATTGCGTGAGGGCACGGCAATGGCTTAGTATGGGGGAGTGATGAGATGGCATTTATACATGATCTCATCGTTCTTTTCGGGCTTTAAATGCATTAAAATGTCATAAAATACCATATATATGCTTGTGTTTGTTTACTTGTGTATTTTAGGTATGGATATCGTGAAAGAGACAAAAGATCACAAGAAACAAGGAAAACGGACACGAGAAACGAAGCCTACAAAGAACCGGGCCCTAATTCATGAATTATCCAAGATTAAACCTTGAAGACTTGAAGAAATACAAGATTGATCCTCAAATTAGAAATGGCACTTAAAACCCTTGTGAATTCATAATCATAAGTTTCGTCCCTTAAGTTTGTCAAAATTGCAAAAAGGTCCTTCAACTTTGAAGAAATGGCAAGATTAGTCCCTCAACTATTTAACATTGTCAAATATGGTCCCTCATGGAGTCAAAGATACATTGAAGACCTTTGAAGATCAATAAAGTCCAAAATCAGTCCTTCAAATATGAAAACATGGCAAAAATAACCCTTGAAATCTTTTTGGAAAAGTTTTGTGCCAAAAGTATAAAGATGAGAACTTATTTAACAAAGGGAATGGAATTTTGTTGGCTGAAAACGTTTTTTACAACTTTAACCAAAGAACAAGGACCAAATGTGTATAACTGAAACATTCAAACAAGTATTTGCGCCAAACACTAACCTTTCCCCCATTTTCGGATCAAAAAGTTTACTATTCACCGTTCATCCACCCAGAATTACCATCACTTAAACCAAATGTTTAAATCCAATTACACTGGCACACGTTTGATTCACCTCACTCTAAACCTATCCCAACAATAAAATCCCTCTTCTCCACTCACCAAGGACCCCACACCCAAACCCGTTCCACCGATCACATGACAACTTCCTCACTAAGGAATGCCACCTGTTAAGATCAACGATTTACATTCATTCCTTAGCCCCAAAGCATAAATGAACACTCATGATCAAATTGGACAACTTATATCAAGGATTCGTCTAGAAGCACTCAAGGGCAATATTGAGAATTCACATCTAGGGTTTATGAATTGTGTTATGTAAGCATTTGCCTATAAAAGGAGACCTCAACTTGTGAGAGTCCCTTTGTTCTAGATTTTGGCTATTATCTTTGTAATTCCTTTTTATTTAAATAAAATTTGAATTTCCTAAAATTTGTGAAATCTCTTTTGTGTTTATTAAAAGTTGGTGTTTGAATAGCTGAAATCTGTGTTCCATTTGATCTTTTAGACCTTCTTTAATCTTGTGGTTAAGGCACGTCTATGTTTGATAGGTTTTCAAAGGTTCAAAAACCTTGAAATCCTAGTTTCTGTTTTGGTTATTATCTTGTACTAACCCTTAGCCAAAAGCCTTAAGCTCCTTCAAGCTTGTTGACACTGAGGATTTACTATTATAGATCCGGTGGTCTAACATGGTGGAATATGGTGGTGGAAGCCATTGTTGAGAGAGAGAGAGAAAGAGAGGTTGTGTGAAAGAAGGGAAAATGTATTAAAAGTGAAAATGAACACAAGCAACACCCCTCCTTGGAAGCTAAGGAGGGGTATATATAGTCACACACGACCCTTAAACTATACATTGTACCTAGTCTAGTCTAAGCGTGTGTGACTATGATAACTAATGGGAATTCTTAAATTTCGTCACATAAAGTGAGTTTCCAACAATCTTCCCCCATGGGACGACGTGTAGAATTCCTTACAATATTTTTCCTAACAAGTACATAATGATAAAGAACAAGAGCTTCCATGAAGCGTCCAATGCTGATGAAGTCTTCTGAGGCCTTCGTCTTCAAAACGACTCATCTTTCAAGTAACTTGTAGAAGAAATACTGTAACGGCACGAGCTAAGTAACCCATACACTTCTGGTTAAGGAGAAGCTTCTGAATTAACTTCCCCCTAATTCATGCCATATAAACTTGATGTAGAAGCTTTTAAATAGCTTCCCCCTAAACCGACAATCCTCGTAAGCAACTTCAAAGCTTTCAATAAAGCTTAGGATGATTAAGCGCACAGCGGAATCTAACAAGCAAATCCCATCATATAACATGATAACGTTGCTAAGAGGAATTGAAAGCTTGGGGCACACCAAGTAGATCAACAACTTCTCTTCTCACGCTTGAAATAATTCTTTTGAATTTTTCTTCCCCCTTAGAGTTCAAGTTATGCATACCAGAAAGAATCAAGACAGTTCTTCCCCCACATAGTTGAAGAAAGTAAATCAATCCCAATTATGAAGCTCAAATACTGAAGTAGACACTTTATCCCATTCATGAAGTTGACATCATAACACCAGAGTCAATAAAGTCCCGGAAATGCACATATCTTCTTCCGGAGATGCACCATAGTCAATTAAGTTCCGGGAGTGCATATAGGATAATGATGATGAATAATTGCAACAACCAAACAATTAAACATCGAATCAGTAGTGTACCGTTTAGAGATTGATAACGCCACGAGTTAAAACACTGATTTTCTCTACGGCTATGACAAATGTCATCCCGGAATGTCTTCAAATCAAAAGAAGGTATGAAGTTCATCACGTGTAATCGTTGTGCGTTCAATGTGTATTCTTCTTCCCCCTTGATGGTTTCGAAATTCGGACCATCAATAAATCATACGCACATGAACCTGAAATCTCGTGAGAATAATAAATAAGCTGAATTATGTATTTTGTGAGAATCAGCTGTTGATTGAATATATCTACTCATAAACTCTCCATGGCCAACTTTACCAACCCACGTGTAAGCAATTTGAAGTGACCACTGAAAGAATGAACCGGATACATCAAACGTGAAACTGAATAAGAATCCTTCGATCTTGTGACTTAAGCTTGCACAATTGTTGAATGAAGAACGGTGGAGAAATCTCTAAGTACTCAATGCATCACTGAAGAAGTTTATAAGCACAACACCTCTTGAAATTATCCACGTCGACTAAGCGTGTGACACTGAGTACAACAATGTAACCCCTTTAAGTGATAGTTATCCGAGTCATCAACCAACCACCCCGAACCCGGAAACCAGATAAACAAGTCGTCATTCTAAGATTAAGCACGAGGAAGTTATCTATGAAAGATAAAATAAGTACACGCCTTCAAAAAAATCCGTCTTCAACGTCACGTAATTAATACCGATCAAACAAAATCTGTAGCCACTAAAAAATCGCCCATTTTTTCTTGGTCTCGTCTCAAATAAATTCTCGTCACATTTGTCACGTCACTTTGTTGTCTCGTCCCGATGATGACCGAAGTATAACTTAATACACTCAAAATTTATAAAAAAATACAAATTTGTTTTAAAAACTTGTGTGTATAAAAGCAAGTCACACGGCCCAATATAGATCACCAAATGAATGTGGCCCAAAAACATTTCGTGGCCAACATTACTTAGGAATACCCGGTCCAAGTAAGATTAGGGGTAATAAATACCCACCCAACCCTAAACAAACGCAAGTTTAACCCTAATCAGTCACATAGATACATCAGCCCCCAAACTCCTTCATCTCCTCACCCACCATCATAAAATCCGTCCCCCATCAAACTTATCTCATCCCCTCCACATCGTAATATCCTCCCAAATAAACCTCATCTAGCATCAATCCCATCTAATCAAAACGCAACCACCATGAATCTAACCATCCATTGAAGGGACGTCTTCAAGACCTTTAGACCAAAGGTCTCAGGTAGGTTACTATGGATTGCATGTCGGTTTTGTGTGTGGAAATCGAAAAGTAGAAAGATTGTAACATTTTTGTTATAAATCTTCTTATATTTCGAATATCAAAAAAATGGGTATCCCATTAACATGAATCTGTGATGATTTTGGATCGATGATGAATTAAATTCGATTTTTTAAAGATCTATTGTATATTTATAAATCAAAAATCGAATATCAAACTGAGATCAAAGGTTTCTGTTCTTGTTCGAGTCTTAGATGAGATGGGGAATTAGGAGACGAAGGGTTTAGGTTAGTTATGGTGTTGAATGGGAGTAATAAGGTTGGATGTTAAGTCAGACTCAGTGAGTTAACTGAGTCAACTCGGTAATTACCGAGTTGACTCGGTTGTGATGGTCTTGATTAAGTGTTAAGACTAAACTTCATGGTCATGGTCATGTAATTTTTAAACTGCATCGAAGTCCAAAAGGTATAGGCATCGCAGTCAAACTTTGAACCCCATCGCAGTCAAACTTTGAACCCCATCGCAGTCTAAACAAGATTTCCATCGCAGTAAAAAAAACATTATGTCCATCGCAGTCTAACAACAAAATGGCCATCGCAGTCTAAAACTTTAGACCCATCACAGTCAAAAGAAAATTCCATCGCAGTCTAAGACTAGTTAACCAATCGTAGTCAATGCTTGAGTCCATCGTATCAAGATGTCCCATTGCGATGGTATCCATCGCAATGGAGCCATCGCATTCCACCCATCGCACTCAATGCGATGTACCATGAAGCAGGAATCTTATCCACGAGATGTCCTTGTTCCTGAAAATCCGGGTATGGTAATCTGAATATTTTTCTTGGTAACTTTATCATCATAAACAACAAGATTAACCCAGAAAAAATGATACCAGATACAAAAAAGTTAGACCAGAAACAGTAGATACCCAGATATGAGACAAATTTTGACAATTTTTTGACATGATGACAACTTTGGACCCAGATATGATGACAACTTTTTGATGAAACCAATGAAACTGTGGACAAAAATAACAGGACGTGACAAAAACTTGTGAATATTGAAAGAAAACACAAACCGTGACAAAGAAAATGATACATACGGACCATAAAAAAAATTTAGACCACCTAAATCGAAAACTAGAACATAATCCAAGGATGGAACCGAGGCTCTGATGCCAATTGTGGATTTGCTATAAGCTAATCCGGTGGTCTAGTAGGGTGGAATATGGTGGTGGAAGCCATTGTTGAGAGAGAGAGAGAAAGAGAGGTTGTGTGAAAGAAAAAAAAATGTATTAAAAGTGAAAATGAACACAAGCAACACCCCTCCTTGGAAGCTAAGGAGGGGTATATATAGTCACACACGACCCTTAAACTATACATTGTACCTAGTCTAGTCTAAGCGTGTTTGACTATGATAACTAATGGGAATTCTTAAATGTCGTCACATAAAGTGAGTTTCCAACAGACACCAAGCCTAGAAGAGATTTAAGCTCTTGGTTGAGTTGTTTGCTCATTTGTGTTGAAGAATCATCATAATCAAAACCTTGTTCTACTTTGAACATCAGCATGTTTTGATCTTCCTTTTTGAAGAACCTTGGTCTTGTTCTAGTTGTTGAACAAGGTCCAAGGAGCATTGTTGGTCCTCCTAGGATGTTGTGGAGGACAGGTATAATCCCTTGTTTAAGTTTCCCCTAAACATTTCATGATAATGCCTGTTTTTGATTTTGGTTTGTGATTTTGTGTTCTTGTGTTTGAGGTTGTGATTTTTGTGTTTGAATCTGTTAGTTGTCACCTAGGAAGTGTTTTTGAATCATAAAATCTGTAGGTTGTGTTTTAAAATCACAAGTTGCTTTGAAAAGTTGTGGATTAAGGTGTGTTTGGTATAACAACCTGTTTTGGATTTGTGCTATTTGAGTTGATGCTTTGTGTTGGTTTGTGTTGGAACCTGTTTTATAAGTGCTAAGTGACATTTATCTACAAGCTTTGTGCATATAAACACCTAGAATCAACAATAGGCTCTAAAATCTTGTATACTTGTTGAAATTGGTGGTGGTTTAAGGGACACCTAGTTCTAATCATACACTAGGGTTAACAAGTGATTAAACCTAGTTAGTTACATCAGGGAAGTAGGATTCGAGTGTTGAAATTGGATCTTTGGTCATTTATATCAGCATAATGTGCTATTGTTCTTGAAGTTCATATCAGCAAGTTTACTCTGCTTTGATCTTGTTCTATACTTTGATCCAGTGATTGATTTAAGTTTGTTTGTACTTAATATTAGTTTATATAGCTTGTGTATGCATCTGGTTGAATTTGGAGTGCTTATTCTAGCTTAAACTGCTTAAGTGTTCATAACTGCTTAATATCCATGTCTGTGCTAGATCTGAGCATCTTTTGATTTGTCTGTGCACAACCTTTAAAACCTCCCTACCTAACCCGGTCTCCACCAAACTCTTCAAAGGAATAGGAATCTTAGAACCTCTATAAGATATATTCAAATCTTTCGTTAAAATCCTCCAATCTCTCTTAGTCATCTCCTAAAGCTTCTTTCAAACCTTTTCGCAGCATCGTCCAAAACACCAAATTTTTTGTTTTGAAGCATGGTTATCAAGGCCAAAATCCATATTTACGTTATGTGGATGGTGGAAGTTTCACTATATCTGTGATGATCTAAGTGGGACCCATCCACCTCTGACTGGCTCAGGTGCAGCAGGCTGTGGAGTGGTGGGGGTTACATTTGAGCTGAGAAAGTTCTTTGCAATATAGTATTAATAGGGATAAATCCCCTA
>JANFOE010002223.1:0-46936 GCA_025667525.1 Glebionis coronaria
CCTAAACTATACCCCCGAGAACTAATCGATCCATAGTTCATAAAAAGTAGCCTATTATTAAAAACATCACATACGAACGCACACCACTGAAAATTGCCAGGTATTGTTAATCGACTTTTCTTTTTGTTAATTCTGCTATTGTTAATTAAACCTTACTGTATTCTTTTGGAGCTAATTTTTTGTAGACTCAATGAAAACCATTGAATCATGAAGGTTTATGATCAAGTTAATGCTATCTAACTTTATTGTACAGACAAGTATAAGGTATTCAAGAATTGACTGCCAAGAATACGCGTTCATCAAAGGTATTTTTTACAAATGGTTGGTTTGCAACAAATTTTAACACATAGTTAGTTGTTTGCATATCAATAATTTAATTACATTATATATGTTTAGATTTAGGTCTTATGTTTTATTTGAGGTTATAGTGTGATTAGTTTTAGGTTTTATCTGACGTTTTTGTAGGTGGTTTGAATGATGTGATTTTGATGTTGCAGAGACAAGGATTAATTCTCTGTGAGGAGATTTAGGTTTTATGTTTAATTTGAGGTTTTATTTGTATTAGTTTTATTTTGATTAGTTTAATTTGAGATTTTATTTTTATTAGTTTTATTTTGATGTTGCAGTGACGATGTTTATTATTAAAACTATCCGCAGAGTTACAAAAAGCTGCCATGTAAGCTAATAGTTGCGGGTTTGCTAAAATAAGAACCTAATAGTTGCAGGATTGCAGAATCACAGGTTCTTTCTTAGAACATAAGCCTTAATCTTAGCACCTAATAAAGCTAATCATATATTGTAATATCCTGATTACATAATCTGTTTTTAGGATGCAAGTTTCATTCTTTACATACCTTGATTATTCTGTTCTTTTTTGTTGTAGTAGAAACTTGATGGAATATTTTGGCGTTACGTGGTTGTGATTGTGGCTTTTGTAATTTTTGCTGAGACTGAGTGGGAGTTTATCATCAGGTTCTCAAAGGTTGTTTCTAATGTAGTTTTTGTTTAGTTTCTATATTTGTTGCGTTGTGTGATTATAATGAATAAGTAGGAATCGAACAATCTGCCATGATATTAAGTAACGCGGGGAACAAAACTTGATAAAATAGGCCAAGTGGTTTTCAATGTATTAGATTGGCGTGTAATTTTGCGGCATCAAAGTTATGAAGTTGAAGATTAATGGACCGTTTGTTTATGAACTATTATTTTTGTTTGAATGATAGTGTCTCATGATACCACCAAGTAGAATGTTCTAGATAGAAATTGCGAACACTAATCTAATACGATAGGTCAGGACGTATATATATATATATATATATTAGAATATTGGGCCACTTGAATGTCCTAGACGAGTCACTTTTATATACAGATGGAATAGAGGGGTGTTTAGGACTGATTTTTGAGACTGGATACTTTGACCAGCTTTTGATCCTTTGGATCTGTTTCCCTTTGAAATTTCGGAACTGTTGTGCAGAAGGGCACCCCTTCTATATTACGAGGTCTACATAAACTATGAGAACATTCCCTCACAGGGTGACACTATAGATAAGGTATTGTTCTGTTGCTAAGCTTACTTAAATCAGTTCCTTTTTCTACTCTTGGTGTAACATAATTTGTTACCATGTTCAGAAACGTAAACATAAACCAAGGGGTTGATAACCACTATAAGTTCTTCCATAAGATCAAATAAGTTAAGCATACGATTCGATTCGCTACCATAGCTTCATGGGTGTTGGTTGCAGCCAAACGCAGTAGAGCCGCAATGGTGGGCGCCAAACACCTTTTACTTGACAGTCTTCTAGGTAGCGAAATTTCATTTATGGATACCTGCTTTGGTCGTCCCTGCATATGAAAAAGTATTCCTTTTAACTGGCATTCAGTTGAATTTTGAGGAGTGGTTAAATGCAATGTTTGCCGATAAAGTAGATCTTTTGGGGTTTGGAGTTTATAATTACTTTTTTGATCATGGTGATTCTTAGTTTGATTATTTGAGGATAAATAATCCGCTTTGGATATCCACTCTTAGACTAGCAACAAAAGAACCTACTAGAAAAATGCAGATACAAACACCCCCATACTTTTCTTCTACCAATTATGTTATAAATGGTTTCTATGCTACAAGACTTAGAGAAGCACAAGATGTATAGAAGGAATAGATTGAAAAATAAATCAAGTAAACCTCAGTTTTACGAAAATTTATAGGAAATACACAAACCTATTTCAGTAGATGCAAATATTGTTTAGTTCATTCGCGACTACTAAATATATATGATATGTTCAGACTGATTATACATGTAACTATTTGAAGGATTGATACATTCAGTCTAATATTGTATAGTAGCGTCTCTGTGATACTTATTAATATGAGTAAGAGTACAAGCTACTAAAACAAATCACTTGATATAGTGTATAATGTACTATGTACTATTATGTATATGATTGGTATATGTAATTATCTGCATTTATAGGAACATAGATACTGATAAGATTGATTCCAACAGAGTCTGATGGAGCTATGTAGGGATCTTTGATATAATGGTGCTTAATATGTTGTTATAGTAGTAAGAACTAAAAGAGTTTCATAGATTTAGAACCTCAACACAGTTGACAGTATGTTCTGCTTGCTAATATGTATGCGGCTATGGAATCTTGGAAGGTGTGATGGATTTGAGGAAGATGATGAAAAAGAGGAAGGTCGATGTCACTTCAGATTGGAGTTTCATTGAGGTCAACATGATTATTCACAGATTACTGGTCAGTGATCAATGTGGCCCTCAAGTGAAAGACCTGTGTATTGGCTCAAGTACACCTATAATGGCTAATAATCTATAAGTTGTTGGGACCCCAAACTACATGTGTCGTGAACTCCTACAGTGGGAATAAGCAAACAAACTATACAACAACATCGAAGCCACTTATTTATATAGCTTTATCAATTGTTTTTATATGATATTTGTTGATTATATTAGTGTCTCTTGGGTAATGCTACTTATCTTAGTATATGGTATCCATTGAAGCATTGGATCTCGCATACATTAGTTATTAAATTAAATATGTTTTATACATTTTGTATTTTGATTATAAGGGTATATCTTTTAGGATTTTTCTAGGATTTTTGTGTTAATAGTGCTGTTTGATGTTGCAGTACCTTAAGGATGCGGGGCTATGGCGGGCGAGTTATTGTTGGCACTCAACCAAGCTATTTGGCCTTTAGGTACTTACTGCTGAATGGCTTTTTTCTTAACTTTTCACTGTTACCTTTGATAGTTTCTAATGTTTTAGAATGCCTTTATAAGCTCGACTACTGAGATATGGTTAATCACGTAATCTGGATTATGGAATTATGATATCATCGATGGTTGATGTACTTATATTCTGGATCCTGGAAGTTATTCATGTTAGTAGATATGTCATATGCAGAGATATAATTGGAAGACTAATAATTTCCTATGATAAAAATCTATACCATGTTTATCCATGTAGATTGGTATAACTTTGTTTTGATTTTGAAAAAAGATATCAAGACAATCATTTAGCTGCCATGGTATCATCGAAATATGGTCATGAAATTTCCTGCAACCCATTTTCAACAGACAGCTGTGCAACGCACAAAGATCAGACATGAAAATAGGTTTTATCTGATGATATATTATACATATTTTATCTTTTAGTATAAGTAAAGATCTTAAATTATGCTCATTGACAGATTATGAGCAAGAACATTATGGTTATTTGCCTGCAATCCTTGCCACCCTGGGTGCAAGTTTCATAATCCATTTTTGTGTGTTCATATTTGATGAACAGTTTTGTTTTAGCTCACTAGAATGCTTTCATTACAGAATATTACGAGATAGTTGTGGACAAGAAGGAAATCTTTAAAGCTCATTACAAGAATTTGATGGCTCAAACGGCGGCTTTAACCAGGCAGCAAGAAGAATATACTACTCTTTCTTCGGTATTAACCGAGATTGACAAAGACAAGATATACAAAACAATATAAAAGTTGAGTAAACAGATTCCAACGACATGTACAATAATAAAATTTAAACGTGTTTGTGGGTTCCTTTTACTTTCAGTAACATATGTATAAACGTGTTTTTATTCTAATGTGTGCTTCATATGGTCAGGTTGTGTTCTGTTCCCTAAATATTAGAAGTTTAGATCAGAATGTGATGAATTTTTGAAATTGGTTGCAACACCATTAGTACTTTTAATGAAGAAGGTCGCTGAACAAGTGCATAATTTGCAGGTATTCATGAACTGTATGAGTACTTGAAAATTCGAATTTCACATATACCGTTAAAAGGAACTTCTTATGTATGTGGGCAATTTTTTTAGGAAATTGCAACACGTTTTGTGGACTGCTTATCAAACTAATATTCCGAGTAAGGTGACATTCTGCAACATGTTCAAAAACTGAACATGTGTTCAGGGTTCTGATGTTCACTAATCTATGTTAAACAGATGCTCATGTGCAAGCCGAATGTTTAAAAGACGAGAGCACTCATGTGAGACTTGCAGGGGATCGAAGATTTTCTCAGCGTACTCTTTAGTAGCAATAGGTATGTTGTATTTTTTCCCGAAAGGCAGTATGTTATGTTGTATTATGTAGAAGTTCCAAATTAGGTGGGTTGTGAAAGTGGTGTATCGGGTTAAAACGGGATCCTACATTGAGCCAACACTCTGGGCTTTTCGTTGCTAGCTAGCTATCTTGCCCATTGGGTGGGTTATGAAGCTGCATTACGGTCAGACGGTGGAAGTGTTAAACGTAGAACCAGAAAGACATCTATACAAAGAATTCTTATTTTCTATTTGAACACGTAGAATTGTTTTGTAACACAACATAGTATTGTCTATTGTATAAAACCAATAAGTTATTTTTGTGGCCTTTTTGTTTTTATGGTGTTTTGTCATTTTCAATACTTATTTACGCCACTTACTATTGGCCATATTCTCAAACATTTCGCTTAGAGAGAACATATAGGAATTCCTCGACCTACTACTATGGAGGAAGTTGTAGATGATGAAAGTGACGATGATGATGGTTCTGATGATGAGCTTCGGAGTGACGAGTGAGATTCTTAAGAGAGCTCAAAAAGACATGTGAAAAGGAAGAAGAACAAATGGTATCGTAAATTATTTACTATAGAAAATTATTGATATGATATTCTTTAGTTAGGAATTGGTGTTGCTGATTTTTTATGCTATTAATCATCTCTATTCCTTTTTTTTGAAAGAAAACCATCTTTGTTGTTTTTTTTGCTATTGTGTTTGTGCTATCAACCATCTATAATTTTGCTACTTGGTTTTACTGATTGTGACTAATAAACTTATTTTATTTTAAATCTCTTGCAACGGTATTAATACATACATGAAATCAATTCTTGGTTCTTCACGCAAATTTCTTGTGCGGTTGGAGTTAGTTAGTGTGATTATGTCACAATATCCAAAATAGCAGTCCATACGAACGAATGACTTTTGACCCAGATCTTACTCGGTTACCTGCTATAATTTCTGGTACCGGTACCGATATCCAAATTTCGTTACCACTAATTCGGTACCGGTGTGCTCATGCCTAGGTGATAGTCCTATTAATAAAGAAGCTTCCTACATCACTTGTGTGGAAAATGTATTGTTAGCGTATTTAGATTGCCAAGGTAAATAACTTGAACTATGAAAGGTTTACTAAAGTAAAATATTTCAAGTAAATGTGATAGTTGTCCTGAACTAAAATTACTACAAGTCAATTAAACGGGGGTTGGGTCCTGTTGGGGATTTTGTAATCTGTTTCAAGTAAATGTGATGGTGCAAAATTTCTAACATTTTAATATAAAAATTACATATTATATTACGTAGTACCATTTTTTGAACATATAAAATGACTCAAATAGTGCATAAAGCAATCATATATCTTATCATAGAACATTTAGACTATTTTTCAAATTTAGTAGTCTTGAAATTTTAAGCCTAAAACATTTCTTATTTAGAAAAGTTTATACATATAATGTTTAAATGTCATTCAAAATCCTAAAAGTTATGTATACACATTTAAAAATAAATAAATATCCTATATCATATTTTAAAAGGGTTTATTAAGTAGTAAATATATAAAGCAATCATATATATATATATATTCTCCTTAAGACTGATGGTTGTGTTGCTGAATTGGTTTTTGTTATCTTTTCTTCAGTCAACTATTATTGCCCAATTTTATATCTCTTTTTCCAGAAATATGAAAATCCATATATATCCAAATGTATAAAATCAACTATTTGCGATACTTTGTAAGATTTAGTATATTTTATCGATAAGAATGTGAGTTGCACCTTAATTATCTCATTTGATTTTAATATCTACTATTTTTTAATAGAATATTGGTATATGCTTATTTCAAAGTGCTCAAATCCAATTTAACGAGTAGCTTATTGCTTATTTATAAGGTATATTTGCTCGCTTTTATTTATGTTTTTGCTCGCTTCTGACCAGTCCGAATTCATATACTCCTTATCGAACGCCATATTTGTCAATAGTCCATAGACATTACAAAAGAATATATATCAAATAAAAAAATTTAAAGCGACAATCAGACATCATACCCGTCCATCAGACGGGTTTTGCCACTAGTATATATATATATATATATATATATATATATATATATATATATATATATATATATATATATATATATATATATATATATATATATATATATATATATATATATATATATATATATATATATATATATATATATATATATATATATATATATATATATATATTACTAGGAGTTTAGGTAGTGTGGTGTGAGTGTCGGTTCGAGTCTAAGTTGATTTGGTTAGGTTCTAGGGTTTTTGGTGAAAGTACAGTCGTAGATTAATAAACATATAGTTTTATTTATTAAAGGTGTATGACACAAGTTAAAATGTTAATAATTTGTTAGGTACAAAATTATATTGTTGCTATAGCTTTTGTTGAATGTAGTAACACTTAAGGTGTATAGAACATATATAGAATATATATATATATATATATATATATATATATATATATATATATATATATATATATATATATATATATATATATATATATATATATATATATATATATCTATATATGTTGTAGTAATGTGATACTAGATAAACGTTATTAATTGTGATCATGGTTTTAGATTTTCATAACACTAAAAAGATGCATGAATATGCTCATGTGTTTACAGGTGACTTAATAGACCAAAAAATGATTGTTTGTATGATCTGCATGATCATAAAGATGTAGTCATACGTAATGTTCAATGATATATAGTCTGTCTGTATGCTCATAAAAATGTAGTCATACGAAGTGTTCTTTTGATCGTATGATTGAATGCTCATAATCATAATGTATTGTTCAAAGTTCTTGTTGCTCAAATGTTTCAACTGTTCCCAGATATGATAAATTACTCAAAGCTCTAGTGATCAAAATGATGTATGCTCATGTATGATGCATATGATTGTACAAAGTTTCATGCAAATGTGAATATATATATATATATATATATATATATATATATATATATATATATATATATATATATATATATATATATATATATATATATATATATATATATATATATATATATATATATATATATATATATATATATATATATATATATATATATATATATATATATATATATATATATATATATATATATATATATATATATATATATATATATCATGAGGTGACGTGTACAATGATGTCACAGTCAAAACCTGAAAACTACAGGTTTTACAACACTATCCCGTTATTTTAGCGTTGTCCTAAAATTTTAAGATGACGTTACTGCTAAGGTGAACAGGTGTGGGTACTTAGCTCTAAACGAGTCTTCGCGTTCCCAAGTGAACTCAGGACCTCTCCTGGAGTTCCAACGTATCTTAACGAACGGAATTTGGCTGCGCCTTCAGCTTCTTGACTACTTTCTCCGTGACTTCTACGGGTTCTTCTTTAATTGGAGTTTGTCACCAAAATGAAATCCCTCCAATGGTATGGCTAACGGCTCATCCGCGTAGAACTTCTTTAGGTTCTATACATGGAATGTAGAGTGTACCCGGCTCAATTGCTAGGGTAACTCTAGACGATAAGCGACTTCACCAATTCTGGCAATCACTTTGAAAGGTCCTATGTATCGTGGGTTTAGCTTCCCACGTTTCCCAAAACGTACAACGCCCTTGCAAGGTGATACCTTAGGCATAACACGGTCAACTACTTCGAATTCCATAGGTTTCCGTTTGCGATCTGCATAGCTCTTCTGTCAGTCTTGTGCAACTTGAATTATCTGTTTGATGAGAGTGATCTTCTTAGTCATTTCTTGGATTAATTAGGGTCTAGTAAGATAAAAATCCCCTACATCTACCCAGCACACGGGTGATCTGCACTTGCGGCCATAGAGAGCCTCAAATGATGCGGCTTTGATGCTGGCATGGTAGCTATTATTATAGGAGAATTAAAAAAAAGGTATATGTTTGACCCATCATTTTCCAAAGTCGATCACACATGCCCTCAGCATGTCTTCCAAGGTTTGGATTGTTCTTTCACTCTGGCCATCGGTCTGTAGGTGATAAGCGGTAATGATATCCAAATTTGTTCCTAAAGCTCTTTGAAAAGCTTTCCAAAAGTTTGACGTAAACCTACCGTCTCGATCACATATAATTGACACTGGTATACCGTGTCTAGTCACAACTTCCTTTAGGTATAGCTTTGCTAACTTGCTCAAAGAGTCATTTTCTCTTATGGGTATAAAATGAGCGGATTTTGGGAATCGGTCGACGATTACCCAAATTGTATCGTAACCGTGAGATGAAGTAGGAAGTTTGGTATTGAAGTCTATGGTGATGTTGTCTCATTTCCATTTTGGTCTCTCAGGTTGGACTAGTAATCCTGACGGTCTCTGATGTTCAGTCTTCACTCTGGCACAAGTCAGACATTTCTTTACGTATGTGGCAATGTCTGCCTTCATGATTGGCCACCAATACAACTTCTTCATGTCCTGATACATCTTTTCAGATTAGGGATGTATGGAGTACTTAGACTTATGAGATTTGTGCATAATCACGCTTCTCAAGTCTCCGTAGCACGGTAACCAACTTCTTCCATGTAGACATAACGTTCTGTTTGCTCTTGGTTCTAACTTCTCCTTGCTTAGATCCGTCCTAAGCATTCCTCCTATGTCTTATTTCCCAATGTTTTCAGGCTTCTGTGCTTGGAGTTGAGCCTCTAATATCTGCTTGGGTAGATCCAAGCTAATGGTCATAACTAAGGCTCGAACTCTCATGGGAGGATTAGTTCCCTTGCGGCTCAGTGCATATGCAACTACGTTGGCTTTACTTGGGTGGTATTTGATGTCACAATCGTAGTCACTAAGCAGATCTATCCAACGACGTTACCTTATGTTTAGCTCCTTTTGGTCTAGAATGTGTTGCAAACTCTTGTGGTAGGTATGTACAGTACACTTTGTTCCGTATAGGTAGTACCTCCATATTTTCAAGGCAAAAACTACGGATCCAAGTTCTAGATCATGAGTAGAGTAATTATGTTCGTGCTTCTTCAGTTCTCTTGAAGCATAGGCAATTACTTTCTTTCTCTGCATCAGTACAACACCTAAGCCTTTGTTTGAGGCATCACAGTAGACAAAGAAGTCTTCATTACCTTCTGGCAAGGCTAGAATAGGTGCGCTACACAGCTTCTGTTTGATGGTTTGGAATGCTGATTCCTTCTTTTCTCCCCATTTAAACTTCACGCCTTTCTGAGTAAGCTTCGTCATAGACTTAAATATCTTAGAGAATCCTTCTATAAATATCCGATAGTAACCGACAAGACCTAAGAATTGACGTATCTCTTTTGGTGACGTAGGTGATGCCCAATCCTTTATGGATTCGACTTTTGCGAGGTATACTTGAATTCCCTTGCTATCGATCACGTGACCAAGGAAATGTACCTTAGGAATCCAAAAATCACATTTGGAGAACTTGGCATATAGCTTCTCTTCCTTAAGAAATTTCAGTACCTGAGATAGATGCTCTCCGTGCTCCTGCTCATTCTTTGAGTAAATGATTATGTCGTCGATGAACACGACAACGAATTTATCCAGATACGGTATGCACACCCGGTTCATGAGGTCCATGAATATGGATGGTGCGTTGGTCAATCAAAATGGCATGACCTGAAATTTGTAGCGACCATAACGAGTTCTGAAATCTGTCGTTGGTATGTCTTCCTCTCTGACCCTCAACTGATGGTATCCAGATCGTATGTCGATCTTGGAGTACACACTTGATCCTTGTAGTTGATCAAATAGGTCATCGATTCGAGGAAGTGGGTAACGATTTTCACAGTTAACTTATTCAGTTCTTTGTAATCAATACACATGCTGAAAGAACCATCTTCCTTCTTGACAAATAGTACTGGAGCTCCCCAAGGTGAGGAACTGGGTCTAATAAAACCTTTGTCTGATAGTTCTTGGAGTTGTTCTGCGAGTTCTTTCATCTCGGTTGGTGCTAACCGTTATGGTTCTTTAGCTACAGGTGCACCTCCTGGTATCAAGTCGATATGAAATTCTACTTGACGAGTTGGTGGTAAACCAGGTATGTCGTCTAGGAAAATTTTGGGATAATCACGGACAATTGGTACGTCCTTGATTTGTTTCTTATCGGGTTCATCTCCCTTGTCTGCTTGGGAAATATGTGCTAAAAATATAGGACATCCTTTCAGTATGTATTTCTGGACTTTGGTGCATGAGATGACACTCAGCGTGGTGTTAGCCTTGTCCAAATTCCCTTATCCTTGTACAATTAAGTTTTCTTTCTCCCACGGTATACGGACTAGCTTTTCGTTACACACGATGGTTGCGTGATATTTCGCTAACCAGTCCATACCGTTGATAACGTCAAAACTACCAAGATTTACTTGGATTAGGTTGATATCAACGGGATGGTTCAAAAGGTTTAGGGTACAACCTCTTAAAATAGCATTGGTTTCGATGATTTTTCCGTCGACTAATTCGACTCTGTAACAGTTGTCTAATTGGGTAGGAATGATGTCTAGTAAATCACTAAACTCGGTAGATATGAAACTCCTACAAGCCCCGGTATCAAACAAAATGGATGCATATCGATTGTTCTAAAGAAATACCAGTAACCACATTGGAGTCGGTCCTAGTGTCTCCTATCACGTAAACTCTGGTTGGTGCTCCTCCACCATTCCTGCTCTTACTTGTTTTCTTCGGGCATAGGGGTCGGATATGTCGTGTCTCTCCATAACCATATCAACAAACCTCCTTCTGTTTCACATCATTTCCACCTGTGGGAGGACGATTTCCCTACTGTCTATTTCCACGGAAGTTCTGGCCATTCCCGTTGTTGGGCTTGAACGTGGTGCTAGAGTTGTTTCTATCATTCGAAACATAGGTATTGCCTTGTCCGGGCCTTACTGTAGTGGTGAAAATTACACTTGGGACATCTTGGCTTGGTGCCTACGTATAGAGGCGACCCTGAGAAAGTAGCACTGTAAATCTGCCCTAAGTTCTGCCTCTTTGGTTGGGTCTGATGATTATTACGAAAGTTCTCATCAGCTTTCCTCTTGTGCTCGGTCTGTCTGATTGCATGATCACGGTCTCGTGTGTCCATCAGTTCCATGGCAAACTCAATGGCACTCTCGACTATAGTGGGTCGAGATGCTAGCACACTGTCGTGAACAGATTCTAGAAGTTTACTAACGTAATTCTCGATCTTGTCCTTCCCCTCAGGAAACATCCTGGTACACATCAAGGTCAACTGTTGAAATCTTTTGTTGTAGGCTGTGATGTCATAGTTGGTGCACTTGAGATTCCATAGTTCAATCTCTAGCTTCTTGATTTCACCGCGAGGACAATATTTCACGATCAGTCTTTCTTTCAATGCAGTCCAAGTCATCCCATAGGCATCATCATGCCCAAGGTTAGGAACTAGTGAGTTCCACCAGGTGAGAGCATGTTCCAGTAGTGTACAGGTAGAAAATTTTACCTTGTTCTCTTCCGTATAGTCACTAATACGGAACACAGTCTCGATTCTCTCGAACCATTGCATGAGCTCGACTACTCCTTCTTTTCCCCTGAAGTAACTGGGCTTTGCATTTTAAGAAGTCGGGGTAAGTACATCCTCTAGCAACTCGGTTTCTAGCATTGGAATTCTGACTGTCACCTTGATTTCCGCTGGGATGTGTTTCCCTGGCGGCTAGGGCGTCATCTATGCCTTGACCGATGAGCACTCTAAGTTGTGCTTCCGAAATAGTTGTTGTTGGAGCAGCTCCGGGATTTTGTCGGGTAACTCTTTGTGCCATTTTTCTATAACACACAAGAATGAGATTTATTAGTTGATCAATATGATGCTTGTTGTCCCAAATAATATGATGATAGATTAAAGAAATGAGATGGAAAAGATATGAATTTTAGAGAGAGAAAGTAGTGAGAGAAAGTAGAGAGAAGGAGATGATTAACTTGTGAAATTAGATTAGAATTATGAGATCATCCACCCTCCTAACATGCTAGGAGGGTGCTTATATAGTCCACCCACATGCGGGCTCTCTAATGGACTATATTGTTTTGGGTCGGGCTTGAATAAATGCTTAGTAACTTGAAAGAGGCCTTTTAAGCTAACCATCAAGCCCGTAATGTCACGACTATTTTAACTAACTATTAAAACGTTCTAATGAATATTACAATATAAACCTATGACCGAACATTCTTGTTTTACTCAATATTTTAAGGCTAACAATCTCCCCCAATGTGAGGTCATTCCTCTTTGATATTTGAAGTTCAATGGAGATTATGAATTTCATTATAAATGAGTCATGAACGTGTAGTAGTAGTTCTGTTCCTTCATGCTGTGATCTTTAAGCCTTTGTCGTTGTCTTTCGACGTTGTCTTTTATCTTGAGATCTTCAAATCATTATTGACTTGTCTTTGCCAACTTGCTATCTTGTGTCTTTATCCACATGCTCATACTTTGCACAATCTTGAAAGCTTGCTAACAAGCTCCTTTGAAGAGAGGTCATTCCTCTACATTAATTGATAAGAAAGATTTTTGATCATCAGAGTTGCGGAAGTCTTTAGCATTCTTGATTGTTGTATGTCTTTGGGCATGAGTATGTGGTTTTGAATCCTCGACTTTGCTGAGTACATCGTAACGTCACCTTCTTGAGACAAAACATAGACACGGACTAAATGGCTTTACATTCATCCTTAATCGGTAGCGTTTTACCTCCGGTCGTTGAAGAACGTTACACGATATTAAATATAGTACCTGTGATTAGGTAGATTTAATTAAAAATCTCCTTGACAGGGTTTTGTTGCTATCCCAGCCGTTCTCTTTACTCGACCGTCTCAAAGCAAGACTGCTAATGTAAAGAGTGAATCAATTTGATAAATATCAGCTTGATTAAAGTCGTCAATTCAAATTCCTGGAACAAGTTTGATTCATTAAGAATCTTACCATTGTTGCTTTCCAGTTGACACAAGCTTGATTCATAAGAATCTCGCAAGTTACCTACCGTAGCGTTGTTTGATGTTGACGCTAGATGGATTTCCATTCATCACTGTGAATATTAATAAATATCACTCTGAATTTTCTGGCAAGACCATAAAGATATTGCGTAGAAACCTGAAACGAGTTTGAATCAATTCAGAATCAAACCACTGTTGCTTTTCAGTTTACACATGTTCAATTCTAAAAGAATCTTACACATGACCTACCGCAGTGTTGTTTGATGTTAACACTGGAAGGATTTCCACTCATCATTGTGAATACTAGGTAGTATCACTCTGAGTGTTCTAGCAATATCACAAGGATATAGCGTAGGACTCTCTTGATCTTCATCCGTGTGTCCTAACGATATTTGATTGATCTTGGCTCTAGACTCGATTTGTGCACTTTTAGTGGTCGGAGGCTGGAGCAGATGCCACCTGTTCAATATCAACTATCTCGAAGTGAGAAAGTCAATAGAAGTCGTGTTGATCTCCGTGACAATAAAACAAACTTCTTTTGAGAGAATCCCGAGTCAGTCGGGGAGGGGTTGTGCATTACATCATTGGGTCCATGATGTGTTGTCTTCATGATGTGTTGACCTGGTTTCTACCTAAGTTGTATGGAGGGCTTCTTTCTTTACACCCTTTATCCTTACATTTCTTTTTCATTCTTCAACCCCTTCAATGCTTACCAAGACATCATTAATAGCACCTTGTTGTGATTGTTCCAGTGCTATCATCAGTACTTAGTCGGCATTCAGCTTCGTTCACATTCTACTCCATCTTTCCTAAGGACTTCTAATAATCTATTGGATTGTCCCTGGGAAGATCCCTCCGGTTCTGGTTGGATCATAGGACTTAAACCTAACCTCCCTTTTGACACCAATAACGTCGTGAATTAAAGATGTTGTGGGTATTTGATCGTAACCATGAGTGCTTGAGTCTTTAGATCACATTTTAATCACATTTTCTCCCCCTATCTCTAATATATAATATCGATTGATATTAGAGATACCAAATTTGATTGAAATATATTGTGAAGAATAGCCTTGAAAAACTTTCGGGAGAAAAATGTGTCAACCATAGCATGAATTTAGAACACTCCCCCTCAAAAGTTGATCCAATGGAATTGTCATTACGAGGATATGAACCACATTAAGCTTTTGAGGATAGGAGTTGTTGAACACACAATTTTTGAAAGATTTTGAATATCATTGAGAAATTCTTGAAAAAATTGTGTTCAACGCTTTTGGAAAAATCAATTCTTTTTGGCGAAAAGGTTTTTTTAAAGCATAAACTTGAGTTCATAGACTTTGAATGTCTTGACGAATCCACTCAAGTGTAAGAAGATTTAACTTCTTTTGCTAAGGGTAAGGGCACGAAAGCGTACACTCCCCCGTGAATTTAGATCCGCGTTGCAATCTGAAAGTGATTGCAAGCCATTGTGTTGAGCTCAAAACGTTGAATGTTTTGTGACAAGCTCAACCCGAGATAGATTGCTCTACCCGTTGTTTGAAATATTGTCCAAAATAGACATTTTCCTCAAAATATAGAAATGACATGTTTTGAAAAATATTTACAACTTTCATTCGAGCTTTATGTACACACCCGTGTCGTTAGTGAGCGACATTTCTAGGCACGTCCATATTATCAATACTGAAAGACATGTCGAGAAGAATCTTTTTGGATTTTGAAAAATTTTGTAATTTTGTATTTTGCTTTTTAATAATATTTACAAGTAGATGTTTGATAGATGAATCAAGCAGGCTTCTTTGCCAGAATCTCCAGTTCTGCTCGAGTCAAACATCTCATACCAATTTGCCTAACAAGATACGCAAACCTAACCTCTCTTTCGAAAGAGCTTTTGTAAACAAGTCAGCTAATTGGTAATCAGTTCCAACAAATTACAATTCAACAATACCCTTTTCAACTTATTCCTTAATGAAGTGATATCTGACATCAATGTGCTTCGTGCGGGAATGCTGTACCGGATTGCAAGAGATGGCTATGGCGGACTTTGAGTCACAGTACATAGGTACTTTATCAAAGTGGAAGCCATAATCCGTGAGTTGTGTTCTCATCCATAGAACTTGAGCACAACACGCAGATAGAGACACATACTCCACTTCGGCTGATGACAATGATGTGCAATCCTGCTTCTTGGAAGACCATCCCACAAGCTTATCTTGACCTAGAAATTGTGCACCACCAGAAGTACTTTTTCGTGTATCAAGACACCCTGCATGATCAGAATCTGAATAGGCCGTTAGAAAGAAACCGGTTTCCCTCGGATACCAGATTCCCATGTGAATGGTATTCTTAAGGTACCGAATGATCCGTTTAACCTCCTTGAGGTTCTTTTCAGTGTGTCGTGCTTGATATCGTGCACAATAACACATAGCATGTGATATATCTGGTCGGCTAGCTGTTAAGTACATGAGGGAGCTGATCATGGAATGATATCTCGTTTGATCTATGGAATCTCCCTCTAAATCAGCATCTAGGGATGTGGTTGATAATGGTGTCCTAACGGGGTCACAAGATGTCATACCATGCTTTTTGATTATCTCTTGACAATACTTAGCTTGGTTTATAAAGATACCACTAGGGGATTGGTGAACTTGAATTCCTAGAAAGATTTTTAGTTCGCCCATCATAGACATTTCAAATTTGCTGTGCATTACTTTTTCAAACCATTTTGAAAGTTTTGGGTTTGTAGACCCGAAAATAATGTCATCAACATAAATTTGCACAAGCAAAATGTCATCCCCATATTTATAAGTGTACAAAGTTAGATCAATGGAACCTTTTGAGAAACCTTTGGAGACCAGAAATTTCGAGAGCTCATCGTACCACGCCCTTGGAGCTTTCTTGAATCCATAAAGTGCTTTGTGGAGACGATACACCTTGTCAGGATAATGGGGATTGATGAATCCTTCCGGCTGTGTGACATACACTTCTTCCTTCAAAGGACCGTTAAGAAACGCCGTCTTTACGTCCCTTTGAAAAACGATGAATCTCTTATGTGCAACATAAGCAAGGAATATCCTGACTGCTTCCGCTCGAGCTACTGGTGCAAATGATTCTTTAAAATCAATACCCTCTTTCTGTCCATACCCTTTAGCCACTAGCCTAGATTTATTCTTGATGATCGTGTTCTCTTCATCCATCTTGTTTTTCCAGATCCATCGAAGATTTAATGGTATTACATCGTATGGTCTGTCAACAAGTTCCAAGACCTTAAGTCTTTCAAATTGTTGAAGTTCATCCGTCATCGATTTAACCCAAGCATGATCAGCCATGGCTTCTTTGATGTTTTTCGGTTCAGCTGAACTCACGACGAGTGCGAACATACAAATGTCGCCATCGGTGTTAAGCTGTCGTCTTCTGCGAACCGGCTGTGAAGGGTTTCTAATTACTTGAACCAAAGGATGATCTCGGGTCCAATGATGTGTTGAAGGATGTCGTTGGTAGAACGTGTGCATATTTGACGGATCAACATGGCGAGTAGAAGACTCTCCAGATTCGTGTACCGGTGTACCGAATGGGTTGATTAATAACTAGATTTTCACTTAGTTATGAAAGTTCGTTGTTCTGATCTTTTCGAACTGATTACCGTTAATTAGTGCGACTCAGTCGTTCTTGGTGGAAAATAAAATGGTTTGGTTGTCTAAAACTAATTAAAAGAAAAGGCATCATTGAGTAAAATAAAAGCTTTAAAAATTAGACTAAAAATTACTAGAAAAACACTTTAAAACGAAATGAATTTAAAACTTGAAAACTTGGTAAAAAAACAAACTAAGATAAAATTCGTTTAAAAATAACACTAAGTAAAAATGCGGGAAAAATTAAATTTGAAATTTAAATAAAATATAAAAACAAAAAATGAAATAGGATCGCAGTCAATGCGATCGTGGTCCTTGATCGTATCCTGGATCGCAATCAATGCGATCGTATTGGTGATCGTACTCCACCATAATCGTGACTTCAGATCGTACTCCCAGTGATCGCAGCCTACGATCGTATCAGTCGATCGTAGCCTAGTGATCGTAGTATAGGTGATCGCACTCAATGCGATCGTAACAAGTGATCGCACCTAAACAATCGCAGCCACAGATCGCACTCAATGATCGTACCCACAATCGCAACAAGTGATCGTGGTGTGGATTATGGAGTGTGATCGTAGTGAACGATCGTACTTGGTGATCGAAGTAATGGATCGCAAGTAGAAACCCTAAGGCTTATGCGATCTCACTTACTTGATCGTAACTAGTAAAACCCTTAAGCATGATATGATGGAAATCAAAGAGCAAATAAGCCGAAAATGAATAAGCACGAATAAGCACTTATCCAAATCTTAACCAAATGAAAACAAGCATAAATTTAAAAACTTTTAAAACACGAAATAAGCAAACTTTATGAATCAAACTTTAAAAAGACTAAACTTTTAAGAAAACTAAAAAAAAGTAAATAAGCTAAATACTAAATAAGCCAAAAAGCATAACCAGCCTTAAACTTAATCGTATAAGAACTTATATAGGAATAAAAAGATGAACTTTTTAGTCACAAAAACATCAAAATCAAACACGAATCAAGAAAATTTCGGATCAAAGATGAATCAAAATTAAGAAAGGTAGAAGAAGATTAAAAAATAAAAGCTTAAACTTGAACTTTTGATTAATGAATTCCAAATACAAGGATGAAATAAAGATTAAACTTGAAAGAAAATATGAAGAAAAGAAAAAAACTTAGTGAAAGAAAGTTAAAACTTTCTCTCTCTAAAAACTAAAGAAAGGAAAATAATCTAGCTAACACCCTCCTAATGTGTCATTAGGAGGGTATTTATATGAGATGGGGAGATGCATGTGCTTCCTTCTTTCTTTCTTTCTTCTCGACTCGATTTAAATTCTTTGTCTTTCTCGACGTCGTCTCAGGATTTGTCGATGTAAATTGAACTTGTCATGTAATTTTCTTCTTCTATTAGACTTGAGTTCTTCGACTTCATTAAACTTCCGTCTTTAGACTTTTTCTTCGATAAATCTTCAGAATAGGCCTTGGACTTCCGTTCTTTTTGCACTCTTGATCTTTTGACTTCGTCTTTTCTCGTTTTCTTCGATAAAAGCCCATGATATCCCATGTTTTCTTCCTTTTTCATCTTTTGGTCCTAAAACACAATAAAAACACAAACCACGCATAATTCCGACTTTTACGACATAAAATATACGTTTTGTTCTTGTTATTATTGGAAATAAGTGGTAAAAGGATAAGTGTTTTCACACTTATTAAATCCCTACACTTCACCATTGCAATGCCCTCATGCAATGCATTAATTTCAAAGCTGTAAAACCCGCATGCTTTTACCATAAATAGTACCCTTACGATAGTACGTACATGATTAGAACTTTCCTTTAATTTCATGTTTACGTTTCACGTACAAGAATTACAAGAAGTACGTACGTGTTATTACACGATAAGTATTAAATACGTGTTAGTACACGATAATTATTAACTATAATAAATAAATCACGAACATCTGACATGATTATCACGTATATTAAATAGACGCGATTTAAGTATATTAATTACGTACGGTAAGTAATTACGTACGTTATGATTATTATTAATATACGACATGAATTTACATATAATAAGTAAAACCGATAGATAATAAATCACGTCATTTAAATCACACGATACGAATATTTAACACAACTACCACGTATATTATTTAAATACGACAAATAAATAAGCATTTTGCTATTATTATATATACTATATGTAACTACATATAACATGTTTATAACACGAGATTTTATAATACGACGATACGTACGACGAGGATAATAAAATACGACAATTAAAACATGAGTACGCGTAATGTTTTAGCGGGTCGCGAATAATAAATAAAACAAGCAAATTGAGTTGTTTAGGCGTCTAGTCGGCTGTGTAAGGGAGGAGGCCAGTTTTGGGCCGAAGCCCATTAAAGATTGAAGGGGAAACCGACTTAGAACAAGAATAAAGGACGGGGGGGGGGGGGGGGTGTTTTACTTTTGGACAATGAGATAAAACCCTAAAACTTGCAAACAACGACCTTTTTTTTCCTTTCTTTTCCCTGCCGTCGTTTTTCATCATCAGGTTACAAGAGAGACGTGGGTAAATCCTAGGTAAAGGTTGTGTTCGTGCTTTGTTCTCAAACCCTAAACGAAAGGTAAGTGATCTTTAGTTCATGTTTCCTTTAATCAGTTAGTTAATTGTTCAAGAATACATAAAAATAATTAGGAACATGTTAGTCAAGGAATCAACCTAGAGTAATAAGGGTTTCGGGTTTAGTTGATGTCGGGATCACAAAAACCGAGACCAAACTTGGTCACGGTGGTAAAAACTGCCCACCAGCCGAAACATTCTAGGGTTGGCTGTGTGGTTTTGTTAAAACAGTGGGAATGGCAGCCCTGACAGGGGCGTTTTCGTTCAGGCAGTGGGAACCGAGACCACCCAGGTCTCGGTGGGAAATTAAACAGGCAGGGGGAACTTGCCACTGGCGGGGGCATCATCAAAATGCCAGGGGTAACTGGCAGTTTAAGGGGACGTTTGGTTTTTGGTTTTAAACTGGTTTAAGGGACTGTTTGGCTAAGAGTTTAACAGTAGGTTAAAGGGCTGTTTGGTTCAGCTTATATAAAAACGCAACACGTTTTTCACGGGTTTAATTTACGACGCGTTTTAATAATATAATACATGGTTACGGGTTATTATTTTACAAGTTCATTTAGCTTTGCATATATATCATATTACAAGGCAATTAAATTAATAAAGCGTGACTTACAATTACAAGATTATTTATTATAATTTGACATGTTACTTAATTAATTTAATTACCACATGACTTAGATTATTATTATTATTAATAATACATGGATTTTTAACCTAAGTATTTATTATTTAAATTAGACTATATAATTAATTAATTAATAATCATGACTTATAATTAATTAATTAACATGACTTAGGTTATATTATTAATAGTTAATAATACATGTTTTAACCTAAGTATTTTACCTTTATTTAATTAAAATCATGTTATATTTAATTAAATACTTTTAACCTATAGTATTTAATTTACATGTAATAATTAATAAACTATACTATATAATCACATGACTTAGAATAATAATCAGAAAACACTTAAGCTTATATAATTAGCTTAATTAACCAGCTTATATCTATTTATGGAAACTTTCTATTTTTAGAAACTTATATATTTTAAGCAGTAATTCTATTTTTGGAAACTTTATATTTTTGGAAACTTTCTATTTTTGGTAACTTTCTATTTTTGGAAACTTTCTATTTTTGGAAACTTTCTATTTTAGGAAACCTGCTATTTTTAGAAAGTTACTTATTATTACACAACAAGTATAATAATACAGGAAATACAAGTAATACTTAATCAGAATAGACAGAATATAAGATAAACACAGTATAAGGCTTAAAACAGTAAAACATGACATGAACATATAAAATAAGCTAATACATGATATAAAACCAGTTACGTATTCAGTAATCAGATACTTATACACGTATGTATTTATGTAGCATTAGTGATACCGAAGTAGGACTCTCTTCCGTTCGTCTTCTTCGTTCACTGGACATAAGGTACGGATTTCCGTCCTTTCAGTATGGACATTCTTTCCTTATTAGGATTCCCCGTATTCAGCCAACTGTTTTCCCGTAGTATAAGTTTATATGTTTGATTTGCTTATGTTTAATTTAGATTACCTATAGCCATATACATGCATGACCACTTTCACCTAGTTATGGAGGTACCATAACCATAACACTAGAGGCACTGGTGTTATGACTTCCCCACGGCGGAGTGATTGCTCGTGGCGTCCCTTCAGCTTTTGACTATATTATTATATTTATCATGTGGGGCATATGGGTGCTAGCTAGTTACATGTTTTCAGCAGATTACTCAGTGTGAATATGGTGTGTGCCTTGCATCCTTCACAAGGAGCTGATCCCTCCTACCCAAACTAGTATATTAAATTAGAGGCAGCCCCTCTAATTTGCATGATGAGGTCACCCCTCCAAGTATTCATGCACGGTGGATTTTCATGACCTATATTGGCTAATGTAAAATATGTTAAACAGTTTTCATAAGATAAACATAAGGCTTTTCAAACTATAAAACCAGTCTTACTAAGAAATAACCAGGTTTTCCAGGACATATACAATTCCGCTGCTATATGTTATTCATACTTATATTATTCATTTCATGCTTGTATATCCGTGCACTGAGCGTTATGCTCAGCCGTTACTTTCCTTTCCATGTCCTAAAACGACAGGTACCCAGGACTCGAGTATTTGGAGGACGTGCATAGGATGGAAGCTGCCATAGACTTCTTCTTTTGCCTTCATATACCTATGCTTGTTTTGTCATTTCTTATTTCATTTACTTTATTATGTTTTGGGCTTATGTTTGGGGACCGATGTTTGATTCCGGTTTCCCATATGGTCATGTATGTTTTAGAACATTTACCTTGCATGCTTTGATGACACGCCATAATTACGCGTGACATTCCATTTATCAAAATGGGGTGTTACAATTATGGTATCAGAGACAAGGCTTCGACCTGTAGGCTCTAAAACTTGACCTGTGACTAGTGGGTAGTCACCAGGAGCTTCCTAAGCCAACGTTTGTTATTTTACGTATTGATGTTTTCAGCGCATTGTTGTTTTAACCATGATGTTTTCAGCACCTTGATGTTTTCATCGATATTGTTTTACTAATATGGATGGACAACCGTCATTCATATGTGGTCATGTGTCATTGTTTCATGCATAATGTTCCTCGTGAACTGTGGCTATGTGGACTGAACCCCAATAGTTCATAATTAGTTACATAAAAAATTTTCTGATAAGTTTTGACAGATGAGTTTCATTTATGTATGTTCCATGTATCATTCTTGCAGGAATTATGACTAAGTAATGGTTGGTACAGGACTGGCCCTATTTAGTCGCATGTGCTTTTATCGAAACTTTTAACTTTGGGACCGACCCATAGGCGTCCCCTCGCCATGTCTTTTGTTTTGGGACCGACCCATAGGCGTCCCCTCGCACATATAAAGGTTTTTATAAACTACATAACGCATTCATGCACTGTTTTTCATGCATAAAATTTTTCTCATGATTTATTGGCATAAATTTTTTTCAAGTCCCCTCATAACTTACTATGTTTTATGTCAAGTATGTTTTCATACTATCATGGTTAACTTCAGTTTCATGTTGATTATGTTATACACTCCTTCGTGTTGGGTTGTTCCATGTTTCTTCAAGATGGCTTCGTCTTCACGTAATTATGTCTTACTTCACTTTTGTTGTTTTGCTTTCATGCAAGACACTGTTGGAATTCATTTAAATCTTGCTTTCATGATAGTCATGGTTGGTTTTCATTGATCATGCTTTCAGGCAGATCACCTTGAATGTTGTGTAACCACACTTTAACGTTTCTCTATGCAACCAGAATGAGATATATACTGGCATTGCCATGTTATCATGATGGTTTTTCTACCCGCTTAACCGATTATAGTTCCTTTAAAAAAAACATGACAAATGATCGACCCCATACCGATCATTTCATATGCATTCCATGTGTGCTCCACGCACCGTATTTCATGTGTATTACACATACCTTAATCCATGTGTATTTCACTTGCAATACTTCACGAGTATTCGCTGGTCAATTCTAAATCATCTCAGGCGTATGTTCACTTGCTGATATTCTACAAGATTGCTGATGCCGCTCATAACTTGGAGATATTACTAAAGGGTGATGCTGCTAATGTTTGGAGACGCTAAGAGATGCTGATGCTGGTCACAACCTGGAGATCTTACAAGACGAAGACAAAGGCGTTAGATCAAAGCGATCGGACGAGAAGATGCTTCACCATCAGACGATTTTCATCAATCATTGTCCCTAACTCTTAGTTACATGTCACACGTCATTCAGTTGTCGTTTCAGTCATATGAGTGTAAACCGGTACCAGCCGGCCACTCAGCTGAATAGTTACATGAATCACAGTCATGAGAATGACCGTCATGGAACTGACAGACAGGATGATAGTAACTACTACTGTGACAATAACTATCCTAGAAATCGCAACCGAGGCTCCAGTCGCGGACGTGATCAGACATACAATTGATCAGTGGTCCATCCGATCCGCCAATTCTGGCATAATAACCTAATATTATAGTTCTATTGTTTTACGTCTCGAGACACATGTCAAGACATCAGTCAAGACACATGTCTCACGTATACTTTCTGAAGACACATGTCAAGACACCAGTCAAGACATATGTCATGCTTATATTTCCAAGACATGAGTCAAGACACATGACTCACGTCTAATTATGCAACATTTCTAAGAAATTCAGGGTACCCTCCCAGGGTGTATCCATTTTGTTGTGCCATGTATTAATCAGGCCACCAGATTTTCAGTACCATTAATGGCGCATCAGTGGGAACTATCACGTTTCCTGATGACACTTTCATTTCTTGTAACCATAGCTCATGGATTCATGACCATGAAGGACGCCTTTCGTATTCCCACGTATACGAAGGTTTTCCTTCAGCTTAATGATGAGATCCAATTTGCTAACGCATCTCCTCGGACAGATGTGAGTTGAATTTAATCCTAATTATGGACTATGAACAGCACACCCTGCTATGATTCATAATTATGTACAGTAATGTTCAGGCTCCTGAATACATTCAGCTTGATTTTCCATCAGGAAAATCTGTACAAATTATCTATGCTTACAAGCATGTGCGTTGTTAGCCATGGCCGCTAAAATTTTCTAGCTGACAGTAAGACTTGACCACCGAAGTTTCTTTCACGCATAACCAGACGAGTATTCCAAAATCTTCCCATACATTCCAGAAGAACCAACAAGGAGAAGGACGACACCACGAGATTATGTGTCAAATACCGTCGATTTAAATTAATCACCATTCATGACCGTTATTCTCCTCCACGTATTGACAACATGTCCAATCGACCTTATAGTGTAAATCACTTTTCCAAGATCGAACTCATGATCATGCTGCCAACAGTGACGAGTGAAAGAGCAGGACATGTCCATGACTGCTATTCGTACACGACTCGGTCATGCTAGATTTATGATTTCGAGTTAGTCTCATCAATGCTCCAACGACATTATAAGAATGAGTTTCCATGAACTCATAGCAAATTCATCAGTGTTTTCATTGAGGATAACCTTATTTCCCTCTAAGCCTAGAGAAGAACAGGAAGACCATATATGCACTGTGTTGCAAATTCTATGACAAGCGAACTTTTACCCTGGAAATTTTTCCAATATCAATTCTGTTTGATTATAGTGACAGCTGAGTCACATGGGTTTCTACGGTTAATCTTACCATGACTCAGCTTATGCGTAAAGGAGAGAACCCTACACTACATTAGGTATTCTAGAAAATCCTACACTAGGAGAAGTCTAGATTCAGAGACTCAGAGTTTTGCAAACTCCTATGTATCAAGTTCTACGAAGCAAGATACAGTTACGTTCATATCTAAGTACCTGACATACCAACAGGTTAAGATAGGACACCAACAGCCTGGGGTGTTTTCATCATCTGAAATTGTGAATTGAAATGGGACAAGATCTCCACAGATTTTGGTTACCAGTTTAACGTAAACTCAGAAGAAGCATGATGCTATCTGGTTTAGTGCAGACAGTTTGATCAAGTATGCAGAATCCTTACATCCGTAAGGATTTCAGAACCAACAGATTGATCGGACATGTTCCAGCCAAGGCTCATCCGATCACTTGGCAGAATCCTTACATCCCTATTTACTTCACGTCTTCATTCTAATTCCACGACTTGCTTTCGCGCTCGCGTTCTTGACATTATTCACGTTCATGATGGTATCTCGGCTTACGTTTGTACGTTCATTTTTCTCATTCTGGGAAGTTTTGCGAGAACTTGAGAGACCAGACCCAAGTTTAGTATAACTCCCTATCCTCAGATAGACGCTTCACTTCATATTCCATGTATCACCTTGTAGCGTTTGGCGTTACCGCCATCATATTCCATGTTCGTGATATGTTTCACATGTCATGTTCATTCCACGTTCCTCGTATCATGATCAAGATATGTTACACGTATCATGGATCATGATATGTTTACTCTTACTACACTCATCATATCTCCACGTATCACGTTCAAAAAATGTCACGTATGACGTTCAAAATTTTTCACGTGCTACGTTTCTTTATGTCCCGCGCATCGTTGCTAGTTATCGGTAAGGTTAGATTGTTTTGCACCATAACGTTTCGGTTACCATTGCACGTTAACTCTTATTTCCTCGATCAAATTTAGGGGATCTACCATACGTTGATAACCAAGAACTTCTTCGTATTCCAAGTCAAGGTCAGGAGGACCAAGATTAATCATTTGTGTCAAGATCTTGTGAAGGAACCGTTCCAAGAGGGAAGCCACTTGGAAAAAGACAAGATCATCCGGACTTCTTATCCGTTTTTCTCTTATCAATTAGATATGTCCTTTCAGTCACGTCACGTTCCATTTCTTTTCAAGACATGTCACGTTTCGCGTTCCTTCTGCCAGGTCACCTGCACGTTCATTTATCTTACATACCCTCTCAGTTTGATTCAGGTATGTTTCTCTTCGGTTTACTTTATCTATAATTTGGGGACGAATTATTCTTTTTAGGGGGAAGAGTTGTAAAACCCGCATGCTTTTACCATAAATAGTACCCTTACGATAGTACGTACATGATTAAAACTTTCCTTTTATAACATGTCTACGTTTCACGTACAAGAATTACAAGAAGTTCGTACGTGTTATTACACGATAAGTATTAAATACGTGTTAGTACACGATAATTATTAACTATAATAAAAAAATCACGAACATCTGACATGATTATCGCGTATTTTAAATAGACGCGATTTAAGTATATTAATTACGTACGATAAGTAATTACGTACGCTATGATTATTATTAATATACGACATGAATTTACATATGATAAGTAAAACCGCTAGATAATAAATCACGTCACTTAAATCACACGATACGAATATTTAACACAACTATCACGTCATTTTGCTATTATTATATATATACTATATGTAACTACATATAACATGTTTATAACACGACATTTTATAATACGACGATACGTACGACAAGGATAATAAAATACGACAATTAAAACACGAGTACGCGTAATGTTTTAGCGGGTCGCGAATAATTAATAAAACAAGCAAAATGGGCTGTTTAGGCTTCTAGTCGACTTTGTAAGGGAGGAGGCCAGTTTTGGGCCGAAGCCCATTAAAGAGTGAAGGGGAAACCGACTTAGAACAAGAATAAAGGACGGGGGGTTGTTTTATTTTTTGACAATGAGATAAAACCTTAAAACTTGCAAACAACGACCTTTTTTTCCTTTCTTTTCCCTGCCGTCGTTTTTCATCATTAGGTTACAAGAGAGACGTGGGTAAATTCTAGGTAAAGGTTTTGTTCGTGCTTTGTTCTCAAACCCTAAACGAAAGGTAAGTGATCTTTAGTTCATGTTTCCTTTAATCAATTAGTTAATTGTTCAAGAATGCATAAAAATAATTAGGAACATGTTAATCAAGGAATCAACCTAGAGTAATAAGGGTTTCGGGTTTAGTTGATGTCGGGATCACATAAACCGAGACCAAACTTGGTCACGGTGGTAAAAACTGCCCACCAGCCGAAACCTTCAAGGGTTGGCTGTGTGGTTTTGTTAAAACAGTGGGAATAGCAGCCCCAACAGGGGCGTTTTCGTTCCGACAGTGGGAACCGAGACCACCCAGGTCTCGGTGGGAAATTATAACAGGCAGGGGGAACTTGCCACTGGCGGGGGCATCATCAAACTGCCAGGGGTAACTGGCAGTTTAAGGGGACGTTTGGTTTTTGGTTTTAAACTGGTTTAAGGGACTGTTTGGCTAAGAGTTTAACAGTAGGTTAAAGGGCTGTTTGGTTCAGCTTATATAAAAACGCAACACGTTTTTCACAGGTTTTCACGGGTTTAATTTACGACGCGTTTTAATAATATAATACATGGTTACGGGTTATTATTTTACAAGTTCATTTAGCTTTGCATATATATCGTATTACAAGGCAATTAAATTAATAAAGCGTGACTTACAATTACAAGATTATTTATTTACAAGTTTAATTAAAGTAATTTGACATGTTACTTAATTAATTTAATTACGACATGACTTAGATTATTATTATTATTAATAATACATGGAGTTTTAACCTAAGTATTTATTATTTAAATTAGACTATATAATTAATTAATTAATAATCATGATTTATAATTAATTAATTAACATGACTTAGGTTATATTATTAATAGTTAATAATACATGTTTTAACCTAAGTATTTTACCTTTATTTAATTAAAATCATGTTATATTTAATTAAATACTTTTAACCTATAGTATTTAATTTACATGTAATAATTAATAAACTATACTATATAATCACATGACTTAGAATAAAAATGAGAAAACACTTAAGCTTATATAATTAGCTTAATTAACCAGCTTATATCTATTTATGGAAACTTTCTATTTTTAGAAACTTATCTATTTTAAGCAGTAATTCTATTTTTGGAAACTTTCTATTTTTGGTAACTTTCTATTTTTGGAAACTTTCTATTTTTTGAAACTTTCCATTTTAGGAAACCTGATATTTTTAGAAAGTTACTTATTATTACACAACAAGTATAATAATACAGGAAATACAAGTAATACTTAATCAGAATAGACAGAATATAAGATAAACACAGTATAAAGCTTAAAACCGTAAAACATGACATGAACATATAAAATAAGCTAAGACATGATATAAAACCAGTTACGTATTCAGTAATCAGATACTTATACACGTATGTATTTATGTAGCATTAGTGATACCGAAGTAGGACTCTCTTCCGTTCGTCTTCTTCGTTCACTGGACATAAGGTACGGATTCCCATCCTTTCAGTATGGACATTCTTTCCTTATTAGGATTCCCCGTATGCAGCCAACTGTTTTCCCGTAGTATAAGTTTATATGTTTGATTTGCTTATGTTTAATTTAGATTACCTATAGCCATATACATGCATGACCACTTTAACCTAGTTATGGAGGTACCATAACCATAACACTAGAGGCACTGGTGTTATGACTTCCCCACGGCGGAGTGATTACTCGTGCCGTCCCTTCAGCTTTTGGCCATATTATTATATTTATCATGTGGGGCGTATGGGTGCATCCTAGTTACATGTTTTCAGCAGATTACTCAGTGTGAATGTGGTGTGTGCCTTGCATCCTTCACAAGGAGCTGATCCCTCCTACCCAAACTAGTATATTAAATTAGAGACAGCCCCTCTAATTTGCATGATGAGGTCACCCCTCCAAGTATTCATGCACGGTGGATTTTCATGACCTATATTGGCTAATGGTAAAATATGTTAAACAGTTTTCATAAGATAAACATAAGGCTTTTCAAACTATAAAACCAGTCTTACTAAGAAATAACCAGGTTTTCCAGGACATATACAATTCCGCTGCTATATGTTATTCATACTTATATTATTCATTTCATGCTTGTATATCCGTGCACTGAGCGTTATGCTCAGTCGTTAATTTCCTTTCCATGTCCCAAAACGGCAGGTACCCAGGACTCGAGTATTTGGAGGACGTGCATAGGATGGAAGCTGCCATAGACTTCTTCTTTTGCCTTCATATACCTATGCTTGTTTTGTCATTTCTTATTTCATTTACTTTATTATGTTTTGGGCTTATGTTTTGGGCTTATGTTTGGGGACCGATGTTTGATTCCGGTTTCCTTTATGGTCATGTATGTTTTAGTACATTTACCTTGCATGCTTTAATGACACGCTATAATTACGCGTGACATTCCATTTATCAGAATGGGGGTTACAAAATCATAGTTTACATTTCTCATCATAGATAAACCACCTTGGCCTTTATTAAATACTAAACTTTAAGGAGATTAAAAAATAGAAATATGTTCAAAATAAGTAAAGAAATCAAAGACTTACATTGGGGTTTTGGCCGTCATGAATGTTCATCATCCTCAAGTTTCACGTTCCCCAAACCAAGCTTAAAAACGAGATCATTATTCTTATAAGTTAGCAAACTTATACGAACTCATGTGGCTCAATTATTCACTTAGACTCCCTTATTCCTAGGTGTATCTCTTATATTTTAATTTTGTCTTGAATGATCACGAGGATGCATTGTTTGACTTATTTTGATAGTTATTTAGGATGAAAATAAAGTGGGAAGATTTAATCCATAGTTAGCTAAAGGACAAAATCTTTTAAAACTGCTTCTCGGGACCTCTTAAAGTTCATATCTTGGCATAACTCGCTTCACGATTTGAGACCTTTCTCGGACCGATATTTGGCAGCGACTTCATACTTCGAATCTATAGAGACGTTCTTGAAATTATGGTCTTCTCTTCATAATAGGAATTTCTTCACTTGAAGTTTTTGAGAGATTCTTCATATATGGACCACGACTTCTTCATTTTTCTCCAATCTTTATTTTGGACTTTGATATACAACGATCCGCCTCCTTTTAGGACTTAGATCTATTTATCCTCATACCTTGTTAGGGCCTTTTTGGATAGACTTCTCCATGATCTTTTGGGGAGTATTTGCTTTTCGTCGTGTGTCTCGATCCTTCATTTTGATTTTCGATAAATGATTCTTCACATCACTTTTGGATCTTTAGCAACAAAATGTAGCCCTCATGTCTTGTTAGGACCTTTTTGGACTTGCCAATCTTCGCATCCCGCTTCAATAAGTTATGCCTTGGCTATGAACTCTAATTAATACCGAGCAACTTTTAAACGATCTTGTGCTAGAAGCTAAGTAACTTTTCAAATCGTACAACCTTATTTATTGCAGATATATTTAACAAGCGATGGGAGAATAGGTGATGTAGTAGTTTTGTATACCTTTTTAGGAAAAGAGGCAACAAAAGAGTGGTAAGCGTTAACGAGTGATTTAGGAAAACCACAAGTTATGACCCTTAATGGGGATCGTTCTCTCAAGGAGGCACGTGTGTTGTGTAATGAATTGATGATGATTTGTTTTTGATTATTAATAAGAAGAAAAGAGAAGATAAAATGACGAAGACGAAAAAGTAAAAATTAACAAAAACTACTACTAGAAAGTTAAGACGTAGGAACGTAAAAAAAACACAAAAAATAAAATTTTAACCTAAAAATTCCTAAAAATTACTAAAAATCCACAATAAAATTCTAAGAGTTTACAAAAAATCCAAACTTGCTAAAACCTTTTAATTAATTAAATAATGACTTTTTAATGCTAATTAAAGCCCTAAAAATGACTTATAATTATTAAAAATCCCCAAACAAGATTTAATAGTTTGTAAACCTAAAAAATGACCTAATTAAGCTAAAAACTATTTTTAAAAATTTTAAAACCAAATTAAACTATTTTTAAACTCCTAAAAACTATTAAAATCTATTAAATTTTAAATTAATTCTAAAAATTAAATGAAAAGCCTAAAAAATATTTGGGAAGTGACAAAGTTCCTAATTTAATGTCTATAACCTAGGAAAAATAAAAAAAGTTAAAAATTAAACTTTGATTTTTTACTAATAAAATAATATTAAAATATTCTAAAAAATTAAAAGTTTATAAATAAATTCTAAAAAATTATCAAAAATCCCAAATAATGTAACTAGAACAAAAAAGTAAATTAAAGCTCCTAAAACCTTTTTATTAATTTTATATTAATTTTTAAATTTGTCTAAAAACCCTAAAATCAAATAAAATTAAAAATAAGACTTTTTGAAAACTTTTTTGGATGTAAACCTCAAAAATATAAATTAAAACCTAAAAACTATTTTTTTGGATTTTTAAAATACTTTTTGCTATTTTTAATTTACTTTCTAAAAATTAAACAAAAAATAATCCTATTAAATAAATAAATAAAGGGAAAAATAAATTTTTAAAACAGAAAAGTCCTAAACCCTAATACTATCCTAGGAAAAATAAGCTAGACCAAATAAGCTTAATAAATAAGCTGAAATAACCAAAATAAGCTACGACTTATTTAAGATAAGCCAAAACCAAAACTGCTTAAGTAATTAATGAAATGAGTCCATAACATAAAAACCCATCTAGATCACTGGTTAACACGTTACTCCTCCATAAGAGAGGTCACGTGTTCGAGCCCAGGCAAGGTGAGGTTTTTGATTTTTATGTTCTTTTTTTTTTACTTTTAAAACACAAACCAGTAACACTTTTTACTTACTAAAACACAACTTAAATCCAATATAAACAAAGATTAAGCAAGTTTTGAGCAAAAACGTGCCCAGTTAGCACTTGGTTTCTGATGAACACAAAAGAGTGTTCTTCACATGTTCAAATATCAATCAAGAGGACTTGATTGTGTGATTGGTGGTGTTTTTGATGGAACAAAGGGCACCCTTGTACTCTTTGGAGTACAAGGAGTCCAACACAAACACAAATAAAGCAAGTACTAAGCAGAATCAAACACAAAAGTCGCAAATATAGCATACAAGTAGCAAGTGCAAGTTACTGATGTAATATTAGCAGGTATGGTGGCTTTTATCTTGATTACTTGCTCAAAAATGAGATTCAAAAGCCAAGATTTTGCATACAACTTCACCAATTAACTAACAAACAATAGCAAACCCTACTTGACCCTTATTCTAACAGATTATCAAGAATGATGCACAATTTCACCAACACAAGCAGAAAAATGGCACTTGCTGATTTTAAGCTTCTATTTCAACATTTTAGCATGCAATGTGTTCCAAAACTTGTCCAAACTGATAAACAAACTAACAACAATCCTATGCTATCCTATAGAGTGATTCTAAACAGACCTTAACCAAGATTTAAACCTTTTAATCCATACAAACTCTTATCCCAAACACTCCTTTAAAATTCTGATATCAAATTTAAACAAAGCAAATCCTTTCAAAATATACTCAAACTGATTACAATCCTTCTAAACATGCATATCAAACCTAAACAAGCAATATCCAATACTTCAAACAACAATTTCCAGCTTTCATGTAAAATCATACAAATTCATATAATTTTCAGAAACTGAAAATGGAAAAGGGTTTTACCTTGAGGGACTTACATCCAAGTCCCTCAGTGACTGTTTGTCACCTCCTTCAGGCTGGGGCCTGAGCTGATCCTTGATCAACAACAACCAACAAGAACCTGTTAAGAAAATGAATCAAACAAGCAAACAATACAAACTGATTTCCTTGAAACCTCTTAAACTTTTTTCATCAAACCTTGAAACCTAGTAACCAAATTACTTAAACACGTTTTTAAAATCAATGTCAATATCAGAAAATCAAAAATCAAAGTCCACTTTCACTTTCCTTGATCCAAATTTTCTGAAATTCAAAACTATTTTAAAACCTCCAAAAACACAAAGTGTTTATCAATTAGAATGGAACTCAGTTCTTAGCTTTCAAACACACTCACACAACTTTTAACACTTATAAAAAGGAATTACACTTGTTTTAAACACAAACACCAAACTTTTATAATATTAAAAAGGATTACAATGGAGAAAGCTAAAAACTGGAACAAAATATATGAGTGACAGGCCACTCATACTTATACTGCTAAAAGAACTATCTAGAATCACTAAAACCCTAATGCTGAAATGCCAATAAAGCCCTTGAACTTTTGACTGAAAATTGGGTCAAAATTCGTCCATGTGAATGAGAGTGATGTGCCAGCTGGATAGACTTCATCTTGGGCGTTTGTTTGAGCTTGGAGGACAAGGGGATCATCTGAGTCGTTTATTTGGTCGGGTTTAGGGTTTTGGGTGAGAGTGACGTTGCAGGGGAGGGTCACACAAGTCACATGGTTGTGTTGGGGAAAGGGGTTTTGTGTGGGATAGGATGAGAAAATGGGGAATCAAGGATCTGGACAATATAGGGGAAAAACCCTTTGGTTTGGGTTTAATTGGGTCTGGGTAGGATTAGGGTTTATAAGGGAGGTTTAATCCTGATTTGGGGGTGATTTAATTTAAAAAAGTGTTTGGAGGGAAAGGTTTTAAGTGGTTTGACTGGGGTTTGACCTAGCTTGAGTAATAAACCGGTTGGGTTTGGGTATTGGACTGGGTAGGGTCGGGTGGATGGGTTATTGGGTGGGTTATGGTGACGTGGTGGGATGTGACTAGGTGAGGAGGTTTGGTTGGTTGGCAGACTTGGCCCCCTAAGTTTCATATTCCTTCCACTTTGTAAATAATGTCTATCAACGCCTCATTTCCCTTTATCAACTTTGGCAGATTTACAATTTTGGCACAAAAACTTTTAGAAACTTGTTCCAAGGGTTTCTTTTGTACTTTTCTTCATTCTTCAAGGATTGAACTTGTAATATCTTGATAATTTAGGGACCTCAATGCATTTATGAGTTTTGCAAGGGTATAAATTTCCAAGTCTTCAAAAATGAGGGACCATAGTTGCCAATTCTTCAAACTTCAAGGGTCTTTTTGCAAAATTCCAACTTGGGCCCGGTTCATTATGCGGCTTCGTTTCCCGTGTTCGTTTTTGAATGATTCTTGTGATCTTTTGCCATTTCCTCAATATCCGTACCTAAAAATACACAAGTAACAAACACGAGCATATATTTGGCAGTTTGATGATATTTTATGCATTTTAAGCCTGATTTGGACGATGAGACTATGTATAAAAGCAGTCTCATCACTCCCCCATACTAAACTATTGTCGTGCCCTCACGCAATGCTAGAATAAAGTATCGTAGCATCTCTAAAATTCATTTTTATCACTTTATTGGAATGATAAACTAGCTACACTACACTATTACTACTACTTGCGTTTTAGACATAATGTATGATTTTCATCGCAAAATTTGACGTTTAGGTTCATAGAATAAGAACACGTGAATGCTTCGTTAGAAATAATTTCGTCGTCCTCGATTTTCACCCTAATTCCATGCCAAGCGTGCAACGAGATCATTGTCATTATAAGTTAGTAATGCTAACACTACTCATATGCCCTAATCACGTACTTATTCTCCTATTATTCCTAAGTTGTATCTCTTATATTTTATTATGTCTTAATGTTCACGAGGATACATCATTGACTTATGCGATAATAGAGATTTAGGTCTAAAAATAGAGTCCTAACGGTGTAACCAAGACCATCAAATCAATAACCCCTCCTAATAGACAACGATGTTAAAAAATTAAGTTGACAAGAAGAATCGATAAACACGGTTTTATAACGGTTTTGAACATGAGACTTATTACCAAGACTTTTATACGCCCCCTAACGGAAGGGCCTTATTATCTTTGGTTTACCTCCATCTTTTATTCAACTTCGCCATGAAGCTTTTATTATGACTTCGGTCTTGCCTTGCCTTTTATTATCCGCCTCATCGGTGGTTTTATTAGCCAAAGACGTATATCCTTACGCTAAAGCGAATTTTGGATCTTTAAAGCTTCGAAGATTAAGGCTTGATTCACTTTCAATTTTGCATGGATTTTAGGCCTTGTGGGGCTTCAAATTGTTTGCTAGATTTAGGTGAGCACTTGAAATCTTATTATTGGGTGAAGCTTTCGATTATTGGGGTGCCAATACTTCAAAACCGTGACGCTGGCGATACCTTAATGTCTTCCTAATTTAATTACACGGAAGCTACTAGAAAAGACTAGAAACCCAACAATCCTAACTAAACCGCTAAGTCAATATTTATTAAGCAAAAAATATTTACAAGCGAAGGGAGAATAAGCAAACAACGAGAACACATGAGTTTTTGAAAGAATACGAGTACTCTATGTTTAGCATAGTAACTTATAGTTAACTCTATCATTTCTCGTCCTCATTTAAGAGACTTAGCCTAATGTGTAGTTAAGGAATCAAAGCTAAGTGCTCAACACGCACGGTCGAGTCAAAAATTACTCTTATTCTCGCCATCGGAAAATTTACATTCGTGTCTTCAAACACTTATAAAACATGAGAAAAATTTTAAAATTTGGCCATTTTTAGCCTTATTTTGCAACAAAACGATAAACAAAACATAAACTTTGGAAAGCGTGAAGGTTTGGCAAGGCAAGTATCTATTCACCCCCCCCCCCCCCCCCCCCATACTAAAGTTAAACATTGTCCTCAATGTTTCGAGTCTAGGGGTGCAAACACCCCCATACTAGAGACGTAGTCGAATGCCTAATCTAGCATGGAAAGGGTGTAACCAATAAGTAATAGCCGTTTATGAAGTGTGCTATAAACCTAAGGTTAGAACGTAAAAGGATATATCATTTGGATATTGGGAAAGGCCTCCAAAGCAAACGATCGAGTGCTCCCATAAAAGAAACATGAGAGGCTCCAATCGTGAAGATCATGATCTAAAAATCACAATGCACAAACAACCACGGAACAAAGGTTGGAAGGGCACAAATCCCCTCACATTAAACTAATTAGAAAGCAATAATATATACATGGATAGGCATGGGTCTCCCCCACGAGGCACCTTGTTTTTGATAACCGAGTCAAAAGCTTGACTCGAATCCCCATAAATGTGATCATTTAGGGATAATCATGGGTATGGTCAATTTTTGGTGGGGCTTACATGATAAACAAGGCCCAAAAGTACATGGAGTACTTTAAAAACCCGATAAACGTATACCGGGGTCAAAGATAGCGTCCTCGTTTTCGGATGAAAGACGAAACAACGCCACTTCAACACAAACCCCAATGGGGTAGAAGAAAATAGGAGAGAAGATATAGAAGGGTGGGACAATGGGTAAGTCTCTAAAAACATGAGCTACTCGAGGTAGACTCGCACCAATCAAATGAAAAGATTTTCCATTTATTGCATCGGTGAAAGACCGAGATTTCCCTATATAAACAATTCCGGGATCAAATATCTCTTCCTCGGTGGAGAAAGGGGAAGGAACATAAGGGGATTCCCCCACACTAAGTCCACACAAAGCATCGTCAAAAGGAGAAGACGAGCTTGTAGTACTCAATACACGCGGTGATGACGGAGTTAGAATTGTAGAAAAATCTTTTAAATTCAATTCAAAATCTTTTCCTTTTTCATCTTTTAGACTCTACTTGTGAAAACCCGATTTGATTATGTCAAAAATATTTGGTGTATCTAAAGCAATGTTAGTCACACTAAAAATTCTCACATTTTGAAATCTTTTTGGCTTAGGTGGTGGTAAGTTTTCAAATCTTTTGTCAACAAAGAAAACCTACCCATCGGGATCAACGTATTCATCATCCGAAGAATCACTCGAGATTGGAATCGTAGGCTTAACACTCTTAAACTCCACCGGCGGAGGGGGCGGAACTTCATTTTTCTCAACAACTCCTAAAACTCTATTTGAAATCTTTTTGCAAATGTTTTTGATGGGATTGACATTGTACAAAGATGTGATAGAATACACATGAGAAAGAGTGGAGTTTTCACTACTACAAAATGAAGCTAAAGCAACATTGATAAAGTGTTGTATTATGTCTTTAAAATGTTGCATTATGTATAATGTGACACTTTACCGAGTGCCACGTTATGCAACGTCGCCTTAGGTTTAAGCAACACTTTTTGTAAGATTACGCAACACTTTGTGAAAATGTTGCTTTTGTTTAGCAAATGTAATACTTTAAATTGCAACACTTTTTATACTAAAATACAACACTTGTTTCCTTCAATGGCAGCACTTTTGACATTCAATTGCAACATTTTTAATCAACTGTAACATTACTAGAAATTAAGTGCAACACTTTTCCAATTAATTCTAAAGTGCAACACTTTTTATACTCAATTGCAACACTTCAATATGTTAAATGCAACAATTTCGGTTGTCTCTAAGTAACACACAGTTGCAACACTTTTTTTAAGATTTGTAACACTTTTGTTGCATGTAATACAAATGATACTTATGATACTTATATCCAGTTCATTATAACAAGTCAAATATATGAAGTTTCTCCATTTCATAATAGCAATAATATTATATCGTACATAATATCATATTGTACTTTGACATGTACATACTAGTATTATGAGTCTAGTCAACAAAAAATAAAGTTATCAAATTGCAATCCTACAAATCTGGACATCTTTTCGGATTCTACTCGTTGGTTGACGCCGGCCAAAACAACACGGAACCTGTTGCATATGAAATTGACAAAAGAATACGATTAGTTTTCTTCGTAAGTTTAAAAAAAATATACATTGCCGCTATTTGAAAAGAATTAGATTCACCGATAACTATACTCGTAATATCCAAATAAAACCTTCTAAGTCTATATGTTATCAATTCAATAGTACTTAAGAAACAATAATTCAAAAAATAAAGCTAAAAAACGGAAGTCATGAAGTTTGATTGTATCTGTTATTTTGTTAAAATATAGCCACATATGTGTACTAAAATTAATAATATAATATAGACCACAATTATTCTATATTGTACATGCCACAGTTTGTTGTCACAGTTAGAAGTTGAAAATGGACACATTTGGTTTGTCAAGTTCGAGTATTGGTTCAAATTGGGTCAAACTGGCAAATTGATTAAGGTCAGAAAATGGATAAATATGGAAGTCAGTAAGTAGTAAAAGATTACAAGGGAAAACTTACTCATATTCTAGGCATGTTCTTAATTCTTTCATCAGTGTTCCATCACATATACCAAACATTTATTTCATCAAATGCACACCATTGTACGTTAAGAGAAAAATAGAAAAACAAATGCAATCATGAGAAAAATGGAGTCATATTTCATAAAGAATCCAGAAAATGTCATATTGACACTAACCTTTGGGAACCCAGCAACTAGATGTGCAGTCAAAACGTGCTTGAACATATCTACGAATTTGAAGTGAATCACATTTTAAAATTGCTTACATAAAAAAATTGTAGCACAAAACATTTAACTTAATAGAACAAGTGAATCAAGTGAAAAGGTTATAGGCAGTTGCTAGTTCATTTTGAAATCGCTTCTTCAAAAAGTTAGTAAGTTTCTTTGCATAAAGCTCACCTTTACTACTGTTTATCAACTTGAATTGGTTACAGAACTGGCTCAAAAATAATAGTTCATACTATGGCAGATTTATGTTTTATCTATAACGGATCAAATGGGTAAATAGAAAAGGTAGATAAAAGGGAACGGGTGGAACTAGCCAAAGTCAACAAGCCGAAAGCACAAATTGTGCTTCTAATATATATTAATCATCCTAAAGCGTCTTATTTAAGAAAAAAATGAATTAATATCGGAAGAGTTTTAATAGAGTATTGACAAAATTTACTTATAGATGAATAAAAAACCTTGGCGCTTCTACTCCACCAACCGGATTAGTTACCATGAAACACCCTTTTGAATATGTTACATAACGCACCATTTTTCCACTTTTAGTTTGATTGCATGCACTAAATGTGTAAATCAAGTTATCAACAAATAGAACAAACCTCAAAACAAGGTCACCGCCTATTCTTCCTGTAACATTATCACGACTTTCTATGTGTCTTGTAAGCAAAACCGGACAAGTTTTCATATGTGCATTCACCTGAAAATAATATTAAATGGATTAGTGCATAACTTAGGCAAGTGATAAGTAGTAAAAATATGATATCATTTAGCCTTTTTTCTTATCCAATCATCTTCCAATGAGATATCAACCACTTAAGAACCTTCATTCATGAGCACATACATCTCGCAAAAACAGGGGAAAAGATTTAGGCTTTATTCATAGTTAGACAAAAGAAGGAAACTATTTAAGTATGTGCCAAAGGAAAACTTAAAAGAAAGTATGGTTAGATAATTTTTAATAATTATCAAGTCACATTTTAAAGTCCCATATCAGGCTTTAAAATCAGTCCTGAGGACATGCACTTTACTCCTGTATATACACAAGTATTTAGTTAGTTAATGTGATAGGTTTAGTCAGCGATTTTAGTATAGTGACAACCAACAAAGATACCTTTAGCAGCAGTGAAATTTTTTTCACACACCGGCAACCCGACCTACCAAATTAATAAACTCTTGAAAATATCAATTCTATCAAGATGAATAGCAATACTAATTCTATCAAGGAACATAAACAATAAACCTTATATGGTTCATCTACAAGATCTTTCATAAGCAACTTAGCTTCTCGATGATCATTAGCCCACTAGCTTCATGATATTAGATAAGCAATTAGTATTAGCCAATTCAAATTACAAACAGATTTTTAGGTCTTATCAGCTGACCTAATGACATTAGTTATCAAAGACAAAGCCGACCCGATAATAATGTCAGGTTATTGAGTTTGGCTCAAAATAACCAGAAAATATTTTTCAATCCAATTTAACCCAAGCCTACTGACACACCTAATCATGCCAATTGAGAACATCAACTAATAGAGTGACAAGAGAGCCTACTTGCTTTGGAGTAGACCTAACATGAAAAAATGGCCATTTCAGCATGTGACTCAACATCTCATGTTAGCCTGCTAGGAATCCTAGCAACTTTTATCACATGGTTCATAGCAGCAGTTACATAAACACCTTCAATAAAAAATTAAATATGATTCATTAAAGTAGTAGAGATCTGGTTATAATTCTTTAATGGCCAAACATGGTCACCTAATTCAGTTGAATGGTTCCTAGTTACCAATAAGATGAACAACAATACAAATTCGATCAAGGGACATAATAAAGGAGTCAAGACAATAAACCTTATACAAGCATCTACAAGATCTATCATAAGCAGTCAGCATTAGCGTCCTTTAACGTCGTCTGTTACGATCCCACATCGTCCATGTATGGGAATGGTTGATTGTTTATAATGTCCAGGTGTCCCCTCCTCAAACAAGCTAGCTTTTTGAGTGAGTTCTTACACCTGGGACTTATAAACCGATTACGAGCTTAGTATGGGATAGGTTCGTATCATCGTCCTACCCGAAATTCACAATTCTTCATATTAGAATAAGGAAAGTGATATCTCAAAGGATACATAATGTCACTAGACTATAGTCCAACAACCGTAACTATAAACGAGAACTCCATTCTTTATATTTTCTTATAAATCACCAAAAAAATATAGATCCCTAATTTTTCATAAGTAGTAAGTTGAACAAAAATAAACTTACATACAAAACGAAAAAACTAGGTTAGAATCTGGGTAACAAAAAAATCCAAACTTAATTATTCACAATTTGTTTAATTTAGCAGAGATCTATAGTAACTACCTTCAAGTTCTCATAACCTGGATCTAGCCGGAATTTTGAATCTGAAAATGTAAAAGATCCCTAATTTTCGCGATTGAATAAGTATATATAAACATAGATCCCTACTTTTGACGATTGAACAAAATAGATCCCTAATTTTGTCGTACAAGTTTTGGATTTCATAAAACTTCAATTAATGGGGAGACGGTATTTTTGAAATTAGAACCAAGAAGCTTAGCTAATAATAGAATTAATATGAGATGATTATCACATACCTTCACTGATGGATTTAGAAGAAAGTCAAGTAGAAGGCTTATATGAAAAAGAAAAGGTTTGAATGTCCTTTTTATGTGAAAGTGAAAAAAGAAAGGGAGGCGGGACATATGAATTTTTGGTAAAAGAAAGGGGCGGGAACTAAAAAAAAAGTAAGCGGTTTCATGAATTTTTTGTGAACACTTATGAATTTCAATAGTAGCACTTTGTAAATATGTTGCCTTACACTTTTTAACTTGCAACACTTTAATAAAAGTGTTATTTTTGATATTAATATGTAACACTTATTTTGTAATATGTTGCTCTTTCACTAATTGTAGAAAAATGCAACATATTTATAAAGTGTTGCTTGTAAATTGTTGCATTAGGCCTATTTTCTTGTAGTGTTTGGGTTGCATTAATGACGAGTTCTTCCTCATTGAAACGAAGAGTGATTTTTTTTGCATGCACATCGATAAGTGCTCTCGAGGTATCCAAAAAAGATCGACCTAAAATTAACGCAACTTTAGGATCGATAGGAATATCAACAACAATAAAGTCCACGGGATAATAGAATTTCCCAACTTTCACAAAGACGTCCTCGGCAACTCCACAAGCTAGAATCGTAGAATGATCGGCCATCTCGATTGACATTCTTGAAGGGGTGAGATTTGGAAGATTGAGTGATTTAAAAATCTCAAGAGGCATCAAATTAATACTAGCACCAAGATCGGCCAAGGCGTAGCATTCTTCCATGTCTTGGATAGCACATGGGATTAAAAAATTTCCAGGATCACCGACTTTTTGAGGTATGCGGCTTAGAAAAACCGATGAACAACTAGACGATTTTTGCAATTTCTCTTTGTTATTCAACATACTTTTGAAGTTCGCGGCAAATCGAGGCATCATGACTAAGGCGTCGGCAAAACTTATATTGAAATGCAAGTCACGAAACATTTTCATAAAAAGTTCAAATTGATAATTATTTCGTTCTTGTGCCTTTTCCTTGTCTCATCTTGAAGGGTAGGGTAAAGGTGGTGTGGGTTGGGGCAAAGTAGGCATAGGCATCGGCCTTGGAATCTCGGGTTCCATGATTGGTGTGGGTTCAACCGTAGGTGTGGTTTGAGCGGTACTTCGTGGGCTTGTAATGTGCTCCTTTTCAACCACAACCTCGGGTTCTTTCTCTTTTTCCTTCTCCATAGAAGTACTTGGACGAGAAATGGGTTCTTTGAAAGTTTTACCACTACGAGTGGTAATAACCTTCAATTCTCCTTTTGGGTTCACGATGGTATCACTAGGAAGACCACCCGAAGAAGAGGGCTTACACATGATAGCTTCAAACATTTTAGCCATTCGGTATTCAAACTTAGATTGCCTAGCATCCGGTTTTAACAATTCTTGCTTAATCTCATGTTGACCTTGCTCCATTTTTTGTTGATTTTGTTGGAGTCGTGTGACATTTCCTTCCATTTTATTAGCATGAGTTTTAAGTTCATTAGCAAGTTCGTTTTTAAGCTCGTTTTTCAACTCGGATCTTAAGCTAACCATTTCACGTTGCATATTGTCAAACTTAGCATCATTAGCCTTTGCATAATTCAAAAAATCTCCTTGGAGATTTTTGGTGTGATCATTTTGAAAACCTTGGGCATTGTTTTGAAAATCACGGTTTTGGTTTTGATTAGAAATTTGCCCATTACCACTTTGATAATTACCCTTGTTATAATTCCTTTGATTTCCTTGGTAATTTCCACCTTGGTTGTTGTTGCGATAGTTATTAGCATTTTGATTTGGTGGAGCTTGATTTTGGCGGGAACCTTGACCGATTTGGTTATAAGTTACCGTGGCTACAAAAGCATTCGAAGTGTTACCATCCGCGGTAATGCACTCGGAAAGATCATGAGCTCCACCACACGACAAACAACTCTTAGAAATCACTTTAACCGAAGCGGAGTTTGAAGCTTCTTGAGCTTTCCAATGGGACATAAGGTTAGCAAATCTATCGAAAAATCGGTTTTCTTCATTTGCTTCATCATGTAATGCATTGATACTACGAGACGATGATGAGCCCATTTTGGCAACACTCGGTGTGTGACGAGGGCTATAAACCTTAGACCTATTCTCAATTATGACCAAAGCTTCTTCAACCGTTTTACACAAAAAATTACCACCCGCGGCGGCATTTAAATAATCTCTTTCATGATCGTTAAGTCCATTGTAAAACGTGTCTATTTGGTGTAAGTCGGAAAAACCGTGATGAGGACATTCATGTAACATCTCCTTAAACCTATTCCAAGCCGTAGAAAAACTTCCATTTGATTCTTGTGAAAATTTAGAAATCTCATTTTTCAAATGCGTAGTCTTAGAGGGCGGAAAAAATTGGTTCACAAACTTTGAAACGAGATCCTTCCACGTCAATATAGATTTGGGTGGCTCTTTCTCTAACCAAATTTTAGCGGGCCCCGCTAAGGAATACGGAAAAAGCATCATCTTAATCGAGTCATTCGAGACATCCTTAAATTTGCACGTGGCGGTAAGACGATTGAATTGGCGGATATGGTTGTGGGGATTGTCCTTCTCATCACCACGGAATTTGTTGTTTTGGATCATCGACAACAAACCCGTTTTCACCTCAAAATTCTCCGCAAGGATTGCGGGAATCACAATAGCTTCTCCATAACCCTCGGTGGGTGCTTGAAGTAACTCCATCATAGTTCGATTCGCCATGGTTGGTGCTTCTCGTACAATGGGTTCGTCAATAGGAGACTCCTCACTAGAATGAGTTGGAGTGGGAGTTTTGTTCTTTCGTTTACGTGCACGTTTTGCTTGATTACGAGTGAGCATAAACGTCACATACAACGTGGAGACGAGCAAAGAAGATTCTTTTTGGTATTTTGTATTTTTCAATTTTTTTGTTGTTTTTGATTGTATTAACTTTTTTTGGAAATTGGTGTATTAAGTAGACAAAAAAAAGTCCACAAATCTCCTCCTTAATCAAATCTCTTGATTAACGAAGCCTCAAGGAATGAAAACGATCACGTGGAGTGAACGCCTTCGATGACTTTAGAACGATGGTGGAACACCAAATCGTTCAAGAGGGTTTAATCAATAGGAACCAAGAAAATATATATGATATGTAATAATACTTTGGGCGGCAAAACCCTCGATTCACTCTCAAAATCAAATACGCACAAGCAAGCGGAGGAAACGAGGCGGCGCGAAGCACTTAAGAGCCTTTTTCCATTAGGTCGTGAAATACAACCGCCTTATACCCACCTTATAGTTTGTATTATCAAAATCAAGCTTCACGAAAGTATTTATCTATTTTTGCCTTTTTTCTTTGGTTTGAGATTCGAATACAATGATCGAGTGATGAAATCCCGAATCAAGGTTGTGATTGCTCACGTATTTGGAGTACTTGTGAATTTATTGTTCTACCTATACAATATATTAATAATATTCACACAAAAACCGAAAAACGATAATACGTATTAGTAGAGTGCTACTAATACAAATACTATTATGGCTAATATATAAAACAACAATGGTTCAATCAAAACACAACACGCCTCCCCGGCAACGGCGCCAAAAATGATTGTAGTAGTTTTGTATACCTTTTTAGGAAAAGAGGCAACAAAATAGTGGTAAGCGTTAACGAGTGATTTAGGAAAACCACAAGTTATGACCCTTAATGGGGATCGTTCTCTCGAGGAGGCACGTGTGTTGTGTAATGAATTGATGATGATTTGTTTTTGATTATTAATAAGAAGAAAAGAGAAGAGAAAATGACGAAGACGAAAAAATAAAAATTAACAAAAACTACTACTAGAAAGTTAAGACGTAGGAACGTAAAAAAACACAAAAACTAAAATTTTAACCTAAAAATTCCTAAAAATTACTAAAAATCCAAAATAAAATTCTAAGAGTTTACAAAAAATCCAAACTTGCTAAAACCTTTTAATTAATTAAATAATGACTTTTTAATGCTAATTAAAGCCCTAAAAATCACTTATAATTATTTAAAAGCCCCAAACAAGATTTAATAGTTTGTAAACCTCAAAAATGACCTAATTAAGCTAAAAACTATTTTTAAAAATTTTAAAACCAAATTAAACTATTTTTAAACTCCTAAAAACTATTAAAATCTATTAAATTTTAAATTAATTCTAAAAATTAAATGAAAAGCCTAAAAAATATTTGGGAAGTGACAAAGTTCCTAATTTAATGTCTATAACCTAGGAAAAATAAAAAAAAGTTAAAAATTAAACTTTGAATTTTTACTAATAAAATAATATTAAAATATTCTAAAAAATTAAAAGTTTATAAATAAATTCTAAAAAATTATCAAAAATCCCAAATAATGTAACTAGAACAAAAATGTAAATTAAAGCTCCTAAAACCTTTTTATTAATTTTATATTAATTTTTAAAGTTGTCTAAAAACACTAAAATCAAATAAAATTAAAAATAAGACTTTTTGAAAACTTTTTTGGATGTAAACCTCAAAAATATAAATTAAAACCTAAAAACTATTTTTTTGGATTTTTAAAATAATTTTTGCTATTTTTAATTTACTTTCTAAAAATTAAACAAAAAATAATCCTATTAAATAAATAAATAAAGGGAAAAATAAATTTTTAAAACAGAAAAGTCCTAAACCCTAATACTATCCTAGGAAAAATAAGCTAGACCAAATAAGCTTAATAAATAAGCTGAAATAACCAAAATAAGCTACGGCTTATTTAAGATAAGCCAAAACCAAAACTGCTTAAGTAATTAATGAAATGAGTCCATAACATAAAAACCCATCTAGATCACTGGTTAACACGTTACTCCTCCATAAGAGAGGTCGCGTGTTCGAGCCCAGGCAAGGTGAGGTTTTTGATTTTTATTTTCTTTTTTTTTTACTTTTAAAACACAAACCAGTAACACTTTTTACTTACTAAAACACAACTTAAATCCAATATAAACAAAGATTAAGCAAGTTTTGAGCAAAAACGTGCCCAGTTAGCACTTGGTTTCTTATGAACACAAAAGAGTGTTCTTCACATGTGCAAATATCAATCAAGAGGACTTGATTGTGTGATTGGTGGTGTTTTTGATGGAACAAAGGGCACCCTTGTACTCTTTGGAGTACAAGGAGTCAAACACAAACACAAATAAAGCAAGTACTAAGCAGAATCAAACACAAAAGTCACAAATATAGCACACAAGTAGCAAATGCAAGTTACTGATGTAATATTAGTAGGTCTGGTGGCTTTTATCTTGATTACTTGCTCAAAAATGAGATTCAAAAGCCAAGATTTTGCATACAACTTCACCAATTAACTAACAAACAATAGCAAACCCTACTTGACCCTTATTCTAACAGATTATCAAGAATGATGCACAAATTTCACCAACACAAGCAGAAAAATGGCACTTGCTAATTTTAAGCTTCTATTTCAACATTTTAGCATGCAATGTGTTCCAAAACTTGTCCAAACTGATAAACAAACTAACAACAATCCTATGTTATCCTATAGAGTGATTCTAAACAGACCTTATCCAAGATTTAAACCTTTTAATCCATACAAACTCTTATCCCAAACACTCCTTTAAAATTCTGATATCAAATTTAAACAAAGCAAATCCTTTCAAAATATACTCAAACAGATTACAATCCTTCTAAACATGCATATCAAACCTAAACAAGCAATATCCAATACTTCAAACAACAAATTTCCAACTTTCATGTAAAATCATACAAATTCATATAATTTTCAGAAACTGAAAATGGAAAAGGGTTTTACCTTGAGGGACTTACATCCAAGTCCCTCAGTGACTGTTTGTCACCTCCTTCAGGCT